>PVKS010011177.1:0-57511 GCA_004027875.1 Aplodontia rufa
GAGGGAGGGAGGAAGGAAGGAAGGAAGGAGGGAGGGAGGGAGGGAGGAAGGAAGGAAGGAAGGAAGGAAGGAAGGAAGGTAGGTAGGTAGACAGACAAACAGATGGAGGGGAACAGGATTAAAAGAGACTTAAAGACCTGACCCCCTGATGTGTTCATTAGCTCTTGCCTACTGTCAACTTGTTCTCCTGAGCTTTTTACCATGGTCATTACAAGATTAGGATCTGCTGGTTCTGTTTTTTTTTTTTTTAAGAGAGAGAGAGAGAGAGAATATCAATTGTATTTATTTTTCCATCCTTTGTTTCTTCACTTAGTTGTGTATGTGGTGCTGGGGTTTGAACTTGGGTCCTCACATATACCAGGCAAGTGCTCCAACCCGAGTCACTGTTCCAGCCCTGTTTATGTTTTTTAGTTTGCTGATTTCACAACTTTCTTTTTTCATTTAATTTTTAAATAGGTAATAAGTCCCCATAGGTCTGTAATTCAAAAGTAAAAAAAGGCATAAAGTGAACTTTCTTACCCCATTCCTCATGCCAGTTTTCCCCTCCCCATGATGTCACTGTTTTGAGTTCTATGTGAATCTCTCTGGAGATATTTTAACGCATTTGTGAGAAAATGTCAATCTACATTCTTTTATCCCTTACAGGAAATAATGCGTGTCAGACATCCTGCTCTTGCTTCTTCCACTGGAGTACTGCCATCGGTTTCCGGTGCGCTTTTCTGACTACAGTCTTGCACCTTTCCACCCACACTCCATGGCTGTTAGGTCATTCCAAAAAGCACATCCGACTATGTCTCCCTCTTACCTACAGGATCAAGTTCAACTCCCTGGCACAACGTTCAATATCTGTCCTAGTCTAGCACTGCCCTGACCTGTTGCTTTCCAGGGATCTGACCTATCAGCCCCCCACTACAAATCCTGAACCCCAAGCACACTGGATAGCTGGTTGGTTTCCAAAAATACCAAATATTGTTTTTTCTCCTTTGTCTGCAGTTTCTCTCTGCCTAAAACTTTTTTTCACTCTTCCCCTGGTGAGTTTTCACTTTCTACCTGTCCTTCAAGACCCAACTGAAATGTGACAGATTTTCAGAAGCCTGCCCTCATCTCCTGTAAGCCGAATTACCAGGGCCAGTGCTCCCCTTGCACAACTAATCCCTCCCTCCACCGGTGCACTGAGCTCTTTGTTCAGACCTATGATACAGTTCCCGTCCCAGTACCATACCCTTATGTGCTCTCATTAGTATTTTAAAAAATGAATGGTCATACTTTATAACCAACGCAGTTTCCTCCCCAAGGGTCCTAAGCTCAAAGAATGGAATTTCAAAAATGAAAATCAAAAGCCAGTCTTCAAAAAAATTTACCAGTCTACTGAAATAAATTTATTGGCTTGTCTTCAGTCCAGATGGTTCCTTGAAACCAGCATCTTGCATTATTCACACTGCACACCAGAAGCTGTAGTGGGGCTTGTCCCCTTCCTTCCACAGCCACCCGCAGGCTATCTGATCCCTTTAAATCAGACTAAGTTACTCCTGGGTGCATACCAACTAAAACCCCACCATGTCATTCTTCAGTGAGCCAAGTGAAGCTCAAAGAGCTGGTTTATGCAGAGCTAAGAGTTGGTCACAAGAGCAAAGACTTGGAATCACATGTCCTCCTAATTAGATCCCTTGCTCATCTCCCAGAAAGCATAGGATGTCTTCAATTATCTCATTTTTCTTGCATGTGTAGGAGTATATATTTGAGCTTTTGGGGAAAGGAAGTGCTTGTCTGTAGAGACACACTTGATCAGTGACAAGGACATAGGTGTGGCTGCCAATCAACGTGTGGAAGTGTAGGAGCTCCCGTAACCAGCCCTGCAGACCAGCACCCTGCCTACGGTGCCCACAATAGGCTCCTGAGTGCTTTTACTCCCTTTTTCTTTCTTTCATTCAAATATGATCTTATCTCCTTTCCTGTATTTATTCAAACAATTATTCTCAGGTTCCCCATCTGATCTTCCTGCACTGATACAACACTACGGCCCCAGTGCATCAAATGTTTTCACACATTAGGTCAAATCTCTTTCTCAAAACCTTTTCTGACTTTCTGTCTTTAAGCTAAATCACTACCATCTATCTACTATCTACCTACTATCTCTAATGTACAACTAATCCTGGAATCACAGAACTTTGAGCAGGAAGGTATTTGAGAGATCTCCTAATGAGTCAACGCCCACACTGAACAGTTAGTAAATGAAAGGTGAATATACTTGTCCAAGATCACATTAACTGAATGCAGGCCTTGACCTGGATCTGTTTTCCTAAAGTCCAGTTCACTCTTCCTATCATCCCATTGAGCTAGAATCTCCATTCCTTCCATTTTATTTCCTTAACTTTTGATAATGTTTTCAAATTTGTTTCATAATGAACTGTGATCAGGCCCTTGGAATCCTGGTGAAGGAGTTTCCTGTTGCCAGGAGCCTCTTTTGAATTATCTTCCAACTCCCTCTTGCAACAGGGAGTAGAGATCAGGGAGAGAGACCCATCTTATTCACCTTTATTTAGATGAGTTCCTCTTCAATTCGCCTGCCACTCAATTCACCTGCCACTCAGAAGGTTCTGAAGTGACCCACTATTGATTCTTTCATAACATCTCACATTGAGGAAGATCAAGGTCAAAAGGCAGACCAGGCTCCACTGCAACCACCTGGCCAAGTATCAGGAAAGACAGGAGATTTATTTCTCAGTGTTACAGCCCAAAATAAGTGAAAGGAACAATTTCATTATAAAATGAACAATTCTTGTGAAAGTCTTCCTGCATTCATCCAAAAACCTTATAGGGCACAAATTATTTGTTTCAGTTTTAAGAAAGTTCCTGCACATTCAAGTAGACATCTGCTATGGGTTGACTTGTATCCCCCAAAAAACGATAAGCTGGACTCCTAACACCTCATACCTTAAAGTGTGACCTTATTTGGAGAAGGGGTCTCTTAAAAGGTCATCAAGTTAAAATGTGGTCATTAGTGTGAGTCGTGATCAAATACAACTGATGTTCTTGAAAAAAGAGGAAGTGGACACAGGGACATTTATCGAGGAAGACAAAGTGAAGACACAGGGAGAACATCAGGTAAAGCCAAGGAACAGCTGGGCCCACCAGGAGCCAGGAGAGAGGACTGAAAGGGACTGACCCACATAGCAGTCAGAGGGAACCAATCCTGCCACACCTTGATGCCAACCTCCAGAACTGTGAGGCCAGCAATTCCCATTGTTTAAGCCACCGCTTTGTGGTACCTGCTATGGCAGACCTAGGAGACTAATACAACATCTGATGAACAACCAGACTCCATTAATGCCCAGCCAGCACTGCCAGGATCAACTCCAAGTCCGGAGGGGCAGCCTCTGAACGTTAACAGAAGGTATATAGCTTAGCTTATTGCAAAAGATAAATCTAAGACAGCTCCACTTCACAATAATTTTCATGTTTATGAAAAGGCTGTCACTGTATCAGACTAGAGTACAGAGAGCAGTCATATTCCAGCACACACACACTACACACACTCACACACTCAGAGTGACCCTATATTTGGTCTCAAATAGATTGGAAGTTCCCCTAGTTGCTGGGACTATGATTTCAACCAATTCCTGTCAGTTTAGCACATGAGATTGGAACAGCTGCATCTTCAATACACAACATTGTCTTAAAAAGATGCTCAGAGTGAATTACAATTAAATTACAGAGCTGTCAAAAAGGGTTATAATTATAGCATTTATTTACCACATTTACAAGCCAGACATATACAAAAGGAACTGAAAGCTAAAGAAAAAGGACAAAAAACCCCGCTCCACATGACTTACCTCAGCAGGCAATCTGGTTGAAGGGAGAGGGGAAGACAGTTACCACGTGAAGAGCCCCTTTATAGCAGCAAGAATGCGCTGTGCTTCCAGAGGGTCTCCCGCTCCAGAAGCTGGGGTGCTGCGAGACACCTTCTGGTGGCAACTCTTCTCTCCTTCACAGTTGGAAAGAGGAGGGCCAACAAGGTGCCATAACTCACCCACAGCTAGCCACGCAAGGGAGGAGCTGGGACTGAATCAAGAGCAAGGGTGGCTCCTGCTGGGGGCTGAGCAAGGAAAGCAAAACCAGGACAGCCAGGCCCAGCGCCTTGTTTGGCTCTCAGTTGTAAGAGCATATTAATTTACCCAGCAGCTATTTATGATGCAGCTCTTTTGTGAGGCTTGGAAATCGTCCTCACTTTTCCTGCTAAAATGACACAAGAGAGAGGAAGAATATTCTCAGCTGCCATTTATGTGAGTCAGTTCAGTTACTAATCAATAATGCATTTAGCACCACCGGAAGAATGGCACAACTCACATAGTCACCTCCAACCTCAGCATCCTAAAGATAATGGAAGACAGTGATGCTTGTGAAATGAGCAAACTCCTCAAGTTTAAAAACAAACTAGATCATCATGTGTGGTTTTGATTAAGAAACTAACAGATTTCTACTGTGCTCCCCTATGTATTTGTAAGACATTGTGCTAGAGACCGTCAGGGACAGAGAGGACCTGATTTAGACTTGACCCTCCAGAGCTCATAGTTAAGCTGAAAAGACAAGATACACAGGAAGATAAAGCAGAACAACGTGGGGTGTACACTACGATAATCATCTAACTCAGTTACACACACAAGAGCAGTGGGTGGAATGTTTATGTCCCCCCCAGACTCCCGTGATGAGTTTAACACTCTAGGTAATGGTATTAGGAGGTGGGGCCTTTGGGAGGTCACCAGGGTAGAACGTGCAGGAATGGGATTAGTGTCCTTATAAAAGAGGCCACAGAGAGACCCTTCTCCCCACCATGTGAGGTTACAGTAAGAAGAGATAGCGCTATAAGGAAGGGGGGGGGGGTCTCACCAGACGCTGAACCTGCCAGCACCTTGACCTTGAACTTCCCAGCCTCCCAAACTGTGAGAAAGAGATGTCTTGTTTGTAAGCCACCAGTCTATAGGATCTTATTATAGCCACCCCAATGGACTAAATTAAGAAGTTCAGACAAGGAGAAAATTGCCTGATTCTAATCATTTCTTACCTTTTCTTACCTAAAAGTGACTACATATGGTAGCTTTCTTATTGTCTTCACACATACCTGAATTTTCTCCTAAAAAAATTCTACTTTTTTTTTTTTTTTTAAAGCAGTGGTGGGGCTTGAATCCAGGGCCTTCACATACTAGGTGAGCCACTGAGCTAGCTATACTCCAACTCTAAAAATTTTCTTTTAAAAGTCACTCAATCTATCTTCCTTTCCACTAATCCATGGTACTTCCATCATATACAAAGTACATGTGCTTGTGCATCACACACATACACACACACACACACACAAATACATGCAACAAAAAGCCCCAATTTAAACCCTTGCTTGGTGACAACTGAATTAATCTCTGGGGGAAAAGAAAACATTTCTAACAATGCTACCTATCATAACATCAATGACTTCACACGAGTTGTTCTCTGAATTAAGATTAAGGAACATATTATTCTTCTTTCTTGTGTCCTGGCCAGCCAGACATCACTTATTGATCTGGTCATTCTTTTTTTTTTTTTTTTTTTAAGACAGAGGGACAGAGAGAGAGAGAGAGAATAAATTTTATTTAGTTTTTTATGTGGTTTTCCTTGCTTTTGACACTTTGGGATTCAAGCCAGAGTCCTTGCACATGTTACAAGCATCGTAACCATTCCAGCTTCCCCAGCCCCAATCAGGTCATTCTCTTCCTGCTCACTACACATGCAGCCCCCACAGGGGTTCTTGGCACTGTCTATTTCAGGCATCCAACTGGCAAATGATCAAAATTGTTTTGTGAAAGGAGCCATTTGCAATTAAAGTCAGATTTAGAATTTAATGTCTTAATTAGGTAATCACGTCATACATCATTTAGTGCTCTGGGTTCAAAATGTAATCAGTGGAATTTGATCTCAAAGATAAATGTGACAGAGATGGACATCTGTCACCCAGTACCCATTCTTCATTTTCTCAACAGTGCTGAACTCCATGACTTATAGTTGGGTCCCTTGCTATCTGTTATCAAGTTCACAGCTAAGTTCTGGCTACCGGAATCCTAGAAATTGTCTATATTTCTAGGATGTGTGAAAGCGAAGGTAAACACCATTCTTCTTCCCCTTCCTCCATCACACTGCCTAGAACATGACATGGTAGCAGGCCACATGGGACCATATGTATAAGAAACAGGTCCCATATGTCCCAGTGGAGATGAGCCACCATACTGTTCCTGAACCATCTACTCTAGAGCTGCTGTAAGTGAAAGAAATGAATTTCTATTATTTATACTTCTGTTATTTTTAGGTACCTGCTTTTTTATGCTTATATCCTTGATAAACTTGGCACATATTAATTTGTACCAGCTTAGTGATCTAACTCTTTTATAAGAAACAAAGTACTAGGGAAGAGCTAAAAGATGTTTTCAGATAAAAATCAAAGGAAATATTCTTTTAGTCTGCCTTAAGTATTTTTAATGGTGAGAATCTAATATTTCTACTATTCTAGATTTATCTAGAGAAAAGGTGAGCAAGCAGACACAAGAATATTATGTAAGATCTTTGTTCATGTATCTTTTCATCTAGAATACCTCTAAGTCTAAATATATGATCTGAACCATAGGATTACAAAAATTTATTTCAAAACCAAAAACTCTGAATTTCTGCCATCAAAAATGGCAGACAAATTTGAAACAAAGCTGAGGATCCAAACAACTGAATAAAAGACAATGTTGTTTTCTACAGCAGATACTGGACTTCCAAACACCCATCCCTTTTCCTACAAGGATGTGTGTATGCACACGCTCCAACATACATGCTCACAGGCATAAAGGCAAGATATGTGAACAAGTTACAAGAGAATTTAGAAAAGTTCACAGGGCCTCAGTAGTGATTTGTTTTGGATGATTGTATATACCAATAGCCCCTGTCCAATGTCAACCAATTCTTTGGTTCTTCCGGAGTCTGAAGAGGAGCTGGGTGGTGGGGCAGCTCTCCAGCAAGGCCCTGCCGCTACTCTCATGTAGTTCACAGAGGAACCATGTGCAGGGGTTTACAGGGCCAACAATAGAATTCCACCTCCTGTAGCTCTTTCTGGGTACTGGAATTACTTATTTTTGGTGGGTATGGGCAAGGAAGGGACTCTGATATCTTTTTTAAATTTTTGTTTATTTTTTTAATTAAGAAGTTGAGTTATTGTACAATCATAAATGCATATAAAGTAAGAATCATTAAAGTCAGATCCAGTTTTTTTAATAGGAAAAACAACAACAACAACAACAACAACAACTTGAGAACCTGACTTTATGGTTCTTTTTTTCTCTTGCCTTAACCCTTACCTTATGCTCAAACACAGTTAGACAGATCTATTTTGCTATTTTTTCTTTGCTTAAATTTTTTTCTTTGTTGAAATATGCATCATCTTTGAGGAGATCTAAAACCCCACCAACTCAGAACAGAAAGACAGGAGTCTGACAGATCTGTTTGCCTGCTCCTGAAGAAACTCACTCGGCAAAGCAGATGGATTGACACATCCTAGGAACAGACAACTTCAATCACAAGAAAAGAAATTTTTAAAATAAATGAGCATTAAGTAGGGGGAAACATGGAACCATGGGGAACCCAAGGGGGGAAACCATAGAATGGCACCAGCCTTGGCTTGCTCTGTCATTATACATTTGTTCTTGATTATTTGATAATGATTGCCTCCTAATTGTAAGCCAATCTTTAACGAATAAAAAAAATAATAAAATAAAATAAATGAGCAAACAACCAGTTAAAAAGGTCAAGGAGCCATAGCCTAAGGTACAACCAGAGAAGCCAAGGTACTCCAGGACCCCAGATCAAGGGATTTGGACTGTCATATTTGAATTATACAGCAAAAGGGGCACTCCGCTCTGTGGCAAGGGACCAGACAGGTGTTCCCTAGGTGTGGCACTGCAGAGGTTACACAGGCTGTTCCTGCCCAAGGAAATGCCCAGTCAAGAATGCTCCAGGTGGATGTCTCCAGCTTGCCTGGCCCTCACACCTGCCAGGTGAGGTGCCCAGAAGGCTGCATCCACCTGAGAGCAGTGTTTTCCTGGCTATGAACAAGGCTCCAAATTGGGAGGACACTTACCCTCACATTCTCTCTCTCTCTCTCTCTCTCTAGAATCAATTTTTATTGAGTTTTTCACATGGCTTTTGCTGCTCTGACACTTAGTTGTGTATGTGGGTGCTCGGGCTTGAACCCGTGTACTTGCGCATGCTAGGCAAGCACCATAACCATCGAACCACCGCTACAGCCCCTCATTCTCTCTTTTTCAAACCTCCGCAATTATTAGTTTCCTAGTATCATCCAGGACTCTGATATTCAGCATTCCTCCTGAAATTACATAAACAAATGCAAATGGAAAGAATCCAAGTCAAAATTATATTAACAAAACAGCACTCCATCACAAAAGCATAAAACATTGCAAGAATATTTTAAAACATTGGCACTTTCAGAGAATGGTCTCAAAAGCCACAAAATTGTCAAATTATTCCCTAAAATGCTAAGCAGATAGATGCGACTCAAATGAAGGAGTTTGGCTTTTGTAAAGAAATCAAATCAAAATCAAATAAGTTGGATAATTGGTAGCGATGCAAATTTTTCTCCTCAGGTATGTTTTGATTTATAAAGGGGCAAACCACAAGAAATGAAAACACACCCTACTTTAAACGTGGCATCATAATGTTGAAAACTGATCCAATGAAATAAAAATACTTTTAATGGCATTTCAAGTTTCCTGAGCAGTCCACATTTAGATAAATGGAAGGAAGCATTTTCAACCCGCACTTTCAGAACCTTCGCTGGGACTAATCTCAGTAAGAAACTTAACATGGCAGTCCTGTACTTTAGCTCATGGTTTTGGGGATACATTCTCAGATCTTCTTTAAGTTGGGAACCCCAAAATGTAGCTGCCATTCCATCGTAACGGGAGTTAAAGAACACAGAGTCCTCGTGTAAAGATTAGAACACATGTTTCCGTTAGTCCTTCAAGGACAGACTTTGCGAGACTGATTCTAATAAGTTCACGCTGCGAGCAGAACTGGTTGCTCTTCGCGCCGTGAATGTTCCTGGGCTGCGTGAAATGTGTTATCAACTGCTCAAGCTTTTGGAGCTTCAGCTGCAGATGAGAATGTCCTTAATTTAACGTTTATTACTCCCATCATGCTATGCAGGATGGGAGACAAAAGCTTTTCATCAGCTAACTCTATGAGAAGACAAATACTGTAATGCTACTTGTGATGTAAAAGAGGGCCGGAGTGGTGGCTCAGCAGTTATAGCACTCGCCTGGCATGCGCGAGGACACGAGTCCAAACCCCAGCACCGCGTACACAGGAACTGTTAGAACAACGTAAGTCACGTGAAAAACTAAATAAAATTGATTCTCTCTCTCTCACTGTTCCTCTCTCTTAAAAAATAAATAAAATAAAATGAGTAAAAAGAAGAAAAATTTCAGACCTATGGAAAACAATACTAATTAGAAAAACCCAAAACTGTATTTACTTAGCAGCATTCAGAAGACCAACAAAACAGCTGCATATTTTTGTTGTTGTTTATTTGTTTCTTTGCAATTAAAGTGGTATTCAGTTTAGCAGAACAGCTATTTCCTTTAAGCTGCATTAGGGACAGCAGAAAATGAAAAAAACACCCTCCCCATATATAACTAATCTGCGGTGCTCTACATTCCACACCTGTTCACAACCACGCTGGAGCAGGCAAGGTTGGGGACCACTGAAACCGCCACCAGGACAGGGCTAACCGAAGCACATGGGTAGTGAGTTTCCTACGCAAAAAAAGACACTGCGCGGTTCATAAATACATCTCACGCAGCCTTCCATTTCAATTGTTTTCTTTGGAAGGAGTGAATTGTGTACAGGGAAGCTAAACGCTTCATAGACAAAAAACAAAACAAAACAAAACAACAAAACCTGCGCCAGGACCAACTCCTTCACCATCTTCTTCAACTTCCTTCTCCTCCTCTGCATTCTTTTTCTTGCTATTTCAGCCTTGATGGCTCCTGTTTTCGCTGCATCGGGTTTAGCCCTAACATCCTTCTCTTATTTTCTCCTCGGCTTCGCAGCTTTCTCTTCGGAAGGCTGCTTGTCCTCTGCAGCAGGGCAATTCCGCTTCTCTCCCAGTTTCTTTGCAACATCCCCAGTGGACAGGCCGGATGCTCTCCTTTGATTTTTGGGTGATGCTCAGAACAGAACCAGAAGAAGGCCGACGGGGGCCTCTGGGGTGCACTGGGATCCTTGAACTTCTTTTTGCTTCCCCTTTCGTACAGATACAGGTTTGCATTTCTCTTTCAAAACTGGCCTTGTCCGCCTTTGCCATGTCTTCAAGTTTTGCTTTCTCTTTAGCAGACATGATCTTCTACCTCTGAGCACTTCTTAGAAAACTGAGAAGGTGACCGAGGCATCTGGGCATGTCTTCGAGTTTGTATGAAGAATGTCCATGATGACATTCTGCCTGTCAGCTTCACAGGGGCTCCTTTGCCTGTTTCTCCTCAGCGAGGCACAGTCATGCTGTGTCTGTCTGGCTTTTACTGCTTCGTTGTTCAAGTCTCTGTGGAGCTCACTGTACTGGAGTGGCTGTTACCTTTCCATCATCCTCAAAGAGAACCTGTGTCCCAAGTATTAGAAAGCCACTGGCCCTGCGTGGAGGTAAGTACCAGATGAATTAAAAAGGGAAAGGAGGAGGACCAGGGTGCTGCGTGTGCACCCTCTCTTGGCACCAGGCTACTTTTGGTCAAGAAGTGGGGCTAAGGTGGGCAGAGCCAGTCCAATGGGCACGCCTTCTGTGCAGTTGCAAAGGACCCTGCACTTGTTTTAATTCTTTGCTTACGATATCTTTTTGCACTGGACCCCACAAATGATGGAGCTGTTCCTGAAGTTTAGGATGACACAGTAAGGTGCTGAGAAGTCAAGTGTCACTCAGTGCTGCTGCCTCTGGAGGCGCAGGTCCACGCGCAGTTCTGGACTGCAGGATGAAGGAAGGCTGGGACCTCATGCCCCAGGGTCCAAAATGGAAAAAGACTTAAGTAGCACCACTGGGGATCGGAACCTCAGGAGGGGCAACTTTGAGATTTAATTGCTCCTCTTACGAATGTGAGTAGATTGTGAGGAGTCACTCACAAGAATTACCCTCCAAGTACCAACCAACACAAGGGCTTCTGCTATTTGGTGACAGTCCATTCTTGGCCAGCTGTTGATTATGGCAGCTGCCCTTGCAAGACAGCAGGCAGGAAAAATGAAAAAATTTCTTTGCTGGCTGGTTTCATCACTGACAACTTCTACTCCCTTCTTTAACAGCAGGAAGTTGTAGGGTTTGATTGGCGTACTTGTCTGTCTGCTAATCTTCCTTCTTTCCACCTTTTAACACCTCTATTCTTCTCTTTTATTAAAAATTCTTATTACAATGTGCGATATTACTGAAGTTAATTTTCTGTAGGAATTATTCAAGAAACTTCATTAATGATGCACGTATCCCTGCTAATATAGCAATTAGACAAGTGGTTAAAGTGAAAGGTACTCTCATAGCGAAAATAAAATCTTTCAAAATTTCAATCAACAGCATAAGCAAGGCTTTGAGACAGCCTAATACTCTAGGAGATGGAACCATAGACAATTTATGCTATCATGCTTGTATTCGTTTTTATTTTCAAAAAGTTTTCTAATGATCATGTATTACTATAGAGAGTGAGGGAGACAAAGAGAAAATCAATTTTATTATTCCATCTGGTTTTTGTTTTTTGACACTTAGTTGTCCGTGTGGTGCTGGGGTTTGAATCTGGGTTTTTGTGCATGCCAGCCAAGTGCTTTACAGCTGAACCACCACTCCAGCCCCATGTATTACTTTGATGACCAGAAAAAGCTAAAAATTATTTTAAAAGATATAACCTTAGTAAAAAGTATTTCTATATGCTTAGAAACACCTTTCTCTATAGAAACTGCAGATAGATGAATTAGAAATTATTTTTGCCTATTCATTAAAGCTGATCCCTTAAGGACTTAGCAGTACTTTGATAGCCTGGCTTAAATTGTTGCAATCTGTCATCGTTAAAAGCCTTAAGAATGATAATTTTTCAAATTTTGGCTTTGAAAAACAGAAAAGAAAAAACAAGTAAAAATCACTCATAATTCAATCACCTGAGGAAAAAAATCATATAAAGTAAAAAGTAAAATATCCTCCAACCCTAATTTACCTACCAGACTGATCTATAAGTACATTTTTACAAATAAAAAGTGAATTATAAATTCTAATTTTCACATAAAAGTCTATCATGCACATGTGTGCCAGACAATAGTATACGGGAACCTCATCCTTCCACTGTCCGTCAGTACCCTGATTTATTTAGCCAATTTCCGAACTACTGAACAACACATTATTCCCAATTTCTTGCTATTGCAAATATGGCTTCAATGAACAGCCTTGTACGTGTGTTTTTACTTTTTGATTTCATTTTATCTTGCTATGTTGCCCAAACCAGCCTCAAACTCATGGGCTCAAACGATCCTCCTTCCTTAGCCTCCTGATAGCTGGGACCAGAGGTATGTGTCACCATGTTCGGCTGTGCATGTGTTATTACACACACCATTACTTCTGCAGAATTCTTGAGAGGGTTATAACTTCATTAAAGAGGATAGAAACATTAAATCTTAATAAATGCTATCAAATTAGCCTCTTAGCAGGTTGATCAATTACACTCTCATAATGTATAAGTACCTACTTTCCCAAATCCTTTATTACACTTAACATTATCAATTATTAAAATTTGTTCCTAATATTACTCTTGAAAAAATGTTTCCATTCACATCTGCTGAGCATCTTTAAAATACATAATACATACATATACATATATATGCACACACACATATATATACATATATATATATATATATATAGGGCATTTTGAAACTTTTGCACACATATTAACGTCCACTGTGTGTTTTATCCACTGGCTGACCTTTCTCGTCATTCACTCATATGTTCGCTGCTCTGTGCCCCCATGCGTACCAGCAGAAGTCATTCCTGGACTCTGTGCCCAGGGCAAGTCTGCCCTTAGTTTGAAGACCCAGCATCTTGTATGGACTTCCCAGCTTTATGAATGAATTTATGCTTTTACTGTTTCACACCCTTGCACACAGGAAGCAAAGACATCTATCAGTTACTAATGTCCAAGAGTTGAAAGCATCCCAGTACTCGGAGACATTCTAACACAAACAGAGAGGGTTTAAAGAAAGCATCACACCACTGCATCCACAGCATCGGGTTAGTTTGTTCACTAGAATGTCACCTTGCACACACAGCAGTAAGAGTCACAGCACACGTCGGCACACTGCGGGCAGCCTTAAAGAGACAGAGCCATCTATTTTTATAAGAGATTTATAAGATAATTACAGACAACACACTCATTAGTCCTTATAAAAATATCTGGATGCAAAAAACAAGTGAGATCAACTAAAATGCATCCCAAAACTGACAAGAGTTTGCTCTGAATGGCCTTTTCTTTAAACTCTCCAAATATCATTTTAATTTCATCATTTTAAAAATTTTTAATGATGAACTTCGTCATAATGGTGGCTTAGCAATGATATAATAAAAACAACAAATTCTACTTTTTTCAAAGCTGAATTTTATGGCATTTATGTGTATTGAATCTCAAGCTGTATTTTTCATTTATTTTTTATTTTTCTGAGATGGGGTCTCACTATGTCTTCCTGCCTAATTTTGCTGCAAACGTAAAATTATTTTAAAATATAAAGTCTAGTTAAAAAAAGAATGGTGCACTCTTCGCTAAATTTGCATCAGTCTTGTGCTGAAAATTCTGGAAGGCAGTAAAAGCTGTAGCATTTGAAGACCCCCAACCCCTTGCTTTGGGCAGTGGTATCCGATGAGCACACCGTTGAAGGTGACTTCTTAAAAGTAAGTTGTCAGCATATTTGAAAACTTCTGGGTTCTGTATCCTAGGGCAGCTTCCAGACCCCTGGGCAGAATGATCCCAGGCTGCTTGTTAGAACTAAGTGTTAATACAGGGAGAGGGAATGCCAGGGAGACGGTCACTCCTCTTCCCACTCTGCTCAGCAGCTGGGTTTCCAGCTGATGATTAATGAAGGTTTCCCTGGGCTGAGCTATTTCACATAAAAAATTAAGTTCTAGGTTAATTAAAAAGCCACACAGAATAAATTAATTCCATTTGTCAACAGCACAAAAGAACAAATGAGAGTTCTTTGGTGGCTGGCTACTCTCTTAGAACTTTCTGTTGGAAAACTTCAGCCACAAAGAAAGGGTTTGCAACAAATATGATATTTAGGATGCTAAAAGAGAAGCCCGGGTAACCTCCAAGATAAAAGTGAAATTGTTTTATGGCAATGAACATGGTAATTGGAGACTTCTGGATGTTTTGAAGTTTCTGTTCTCTGAAAGGAAACAGAAGCTGGTGCAGGCCTATAATCCCAGTGACTCTGGAGGCTGAGGCAGGAGGACTGTAAATCTGAGGCCTGCCTGTGCTACTGAGAGAGATCCCCTCTCAAAATAAAGAACAAAAAGAGCTAGGGAGGCAGTTCAGTGGTAAAGTGCCCCTGGGTTCAATCCCTAGCATCAAAAGGAAGTGGGGGATAGAAACATCAGATCCATTTTTATTCCTGAATAGTGAGTGGGAACAAAACTTTTTTTTTTTTTGAGTTGTGGTGGTCTGATGTATGACAACAGTGGGATTCTGAGAGTCACAAGTTTAAATTAACTTTCACAAGTGTGAAACCTGTCCTTGAAGCTCAAGAAAGCGAAAACTTCTCTCGAGAAAGAAATTTCTTGCTGTTGTTGTTTGTGTTTGGGAAGTTCATAGGGAGTGAGGCACAAGTCACACCAACACCGGAAAGACGCCAAGCCAAGGACAGCACAGAGAAATGTTCGGTTCTCTCAAACCACACCTGTTCCTCCTGCCTAAAGCAACTTGCAAGGCATGAAAAAGGATGCCATTAGAACATGAATGTCCCTATAACCAGTTTGCAAGTTGGAGATTGTGGCCTGTTTTACATAATATTCGCCACAAATTCCCACATTTCTTCCACTTCTGGTTTTGCTACATCTCTTTCAAGGAGCACCCAAAAATACCATCCAGGTAGCAAACCGGAAGGGTGTGTGTGTGTGTGTGTGTGTGTGTGTGTGTGTGTAACTGTGGGACTGACTGCCCCAAAATGCCACTCCATTCCAAAGGGTGAAAAGGAGGGAACACCAAAACACACAGACACCCAGAAGCTGACAAAATACACGGAGGTTCACCTGATGAGTGAGACCTGGAGGGAATTTTCTACTGAACACTAGCAATCTAGTACTGCTCGGATTTATTAAATACGAGTCACCAGAACAAAAGCTAGTACCCCAAGGCAAATACTTTGGTCTCATTTAAAAATATATGGTTTTTTTCTATGCCATTGATATTCCCCTTCAACTTTAAAGACACAAATATTATATTGTATTACTATTTAAAAAGTCAGCAAAGGGAAAGGACAAAATTTCTTTTCCCATCCTAGGGGCACTAAAGAGACATTGGCCATGGCTCTAAGAAAAATTATATTTGCGACATAGTGCATAGTACTTTGAACACAGTAGGTAATAAAAAAAACATCATAAATATAGAATAAGGGCTCTTCTGGGGAAAGTTTTATGTTTACCTCTCCATAGGCACTAAGGGTACACTGCAGACTTCCTCTTTCTTTTTCTGTTTCCCCTACTTCCATACTAGACAGCAACCTCTCCTCAAGGAACAGACGGGTGACAAAATCTTGCTGAATTATGGAAGGGTGGAATGAGATCATTATGGGTCTGCTTCTTCCCTGATTAAATGCTAGAGCCCATGGCTAACGTCAGAGACCTTTTCCCTCAGGAAAAGCGGCCCTTCTCTCCTTTTGGGGTTCATGGTCAACGGGAGGAATAATGTTTCATGATGTTTCAAAGAAATGATGGCTTAAGATGTAAAGTAGGTATACTACCATTTAATTTTTTTTCATTAAAAAATGAAAGCAGGTTTATTTGGGATTTAAGTTAGAGATGCTTGAGAAATAATAAATAATGGGAGAATTTTACAGATCAATCAGACATACCACAAAGTAAATCTGTGATTTCTAAGGGGAAAGATAAAAAATGTGATCAAGGGAGTCACAGAATCAAGAAAAATAAAATACATTTCCAATAAAGAAAATCACTCCACACAATAAGGAAATAAGGAGAGTTAACAGCTTTTGTAACCTCCCCAGGGACATGGTAAAAGCGTCATTGTGTGAGTCACAGAAAATTATACCAGGGACTAGCTTTCACACACTGTAAAGCCAAACAATGCCACAGGGTATGTGTTGGGGAGGGAGGGGATGGGAGGGGAGGGACTAGCCCAGTGCCCCTCATCCTAATTTTGATTTCTGTTTTCCTAAAGAGAAAACTGTCTGACATCTAAATAAGCTATTTTCAAACCACTATTTTTTTCAAAGACAGAAAAATTCTCCATGAGATCAATAAAAACAAGGCAGAAATTATATCACACGTGGGAAATTCACCAGCATGAACAACTGTACACATCTCCTTCTTATCTGCCAAGATAAGGTGAGGTAAATCCAACCATTACCAGCCAGTTCCCTCTAAGGCACTGGGAGGCATTTGCAGAGGAGAAAAAAAAAACTGAAATCAGAATTTAAAGTCAAAATGTTCTGATCACTGCTAATAAAAACGGACACATTTTAGTGCCTACTTAATGCACTCCATTAGGGAAATTCTTACAGATTCAACTGGCATTAATGAAGAATGAAGTTAACTAAACATTATCCCTATCATGGTCCAAAACTTTTTAAAAAACTAAAGCGTTTTGAATGGAAATTTCTGAATTGAGTCCTTGATGTCTCAGGCTAATATCAGTAAGCTTAGGTGCAATAACACGATGTCTTGAAGAAAAGCTGAAATATACAAGACAGTGGGTCCCTCTCACTGGCCCTTCTGCCTTAAAACTTTTGTCCCTATATAAAAACAAGTTTTCTGCCTCTTTGATATTTTAACATGGCTTCTCTTAGGCTGGTGAGTCTAACGCTCAAAATTGCTTTGCTTTCCTAATTTTATTCCTTCTGGTGCTGTGGGTGGGAAAGTAGATAATCAAGTCAGACAGGATTCTATGTAAAGAGATTCACTAGGTGCAGAGTGGCATGGAAGAGCTCTCCCAGGAGTTGGGTTCAGGAATGGCTGGCATCTGCTTTGTCAGCTGTAGTTTGACCTTGTTCACGCCTGGCTGCCCCAATATGTCCTAGGTGGACAAAGTCATTCGTCCAAGTTTTCCACGAGCAATCCAGGCATTTTGGCACAATGAAAACAATAGGAAAAAGATGGCTTCTGTCTCTTTAATCTGCAACTCGGAGCTGCCACTTTGTACCATACCTGAAACTCCGGCACTCAGAGCCTCACTGTGGACGTTCTTTGTAAGTTTAATTTCCTCCATGGCCATGACTTTGTTAAATGTTACTGAAATGAAAAGTACAGCGTGCAAGTCTATGAGCACAAAGCTTATGGAAATGGCGAAAAAAGTGCCCCGCACATGCATTACCAAGTCTGTCCCTAGTGCCACGTTGCTGAAAGCAAGCACATTACTTGCCACCATCTGATGTGAATAATACGTAACAGAATGGATGAGATGGAGGAAACAAAGTGATACCTGTAATAAAATTCTGAAATTATTACTGCTTTTCAGTCTATAAAAACTGTACATCCACTGAATTACAGTCTCCATCAAAATGCTGACCTTTGTCCCAAGTGGGAAATTTACTGTATTCCTCATATCTGAAAAGGAAAGGCAATATTAGTTCAGGATGCTCTCCTTTTTATTATTAGCAGGATCAGTGTTTACACTGAATGAAACTACTTCATCTCCAAACCACGCATAAAGAAAAACATGTCTTACCAAATTTACAACCTTCTCAATATTTCAACTATTTTGTTTCTAAATGGTCTCTAATATCCAGAGATGCATATTCTGCTATTACAGTATAATTTCTTTTAACACCCTCAGGATAAAAGAAAAGGGTCATAAAACAGGATAAGAATACACAGTACCATTTTCTATTGTTCCTGCATTATTTTCCCAGCAATTTAAAATTCTTTGTAGACATTCATGTTCATAGATAGTGTTTATTAGGGAGAAAAATCCTCTGGACTAGCAAAAATGATCTTTGAAACATTTAAATTTGTATTAGATCAATGCTGTAGCTTCAGTGTGCCCCCCAGGGTTCTTCAATGTGGCAGTAATAAAAGGTGATGGAATCTATGAGCAGTGGGACCCAGTGAGAAATGACAGGGTCTCTGGGGTCACTGCTCTTGGAAAGGATTACAGCAGCTCGTGTGGGCCCCTGGTTATTTTTGTGACAGTGAGTTGTCATTAAACAACAAGCCTGACCTGTCTCACCATGTGATCTTTCCCTATACACACACACACTCAAGCCATAATGCCAACCACCATGATGTGACACAGCCACGGAGGCCCTCACCAGAGCAGAACAGAAGTCAGCACCATGCCCTTGAGTCTACAAAACTGTGAGCTAAATAACTTCTTTCCTTTGTAAAGTACTCTGTCTCAGGAATTTTATTATAGCAACATAAAAACTAATGTAGATTACCTCTATCATCCTTTATTGCCAGTTATAATGTGCTTCTGTTCTAAATTTTATGTTTAGAAAATTAAATCCCAGGGGCTGGAGTGATGACTGAGCAGTTATGGTGCCTGCCTGGCATGCTTAAGGACACGAGTTCGAACCCTGGCACCACATACACAACTAAATGTCACAGCAACAAAAGCCACATGAAAAACTAAATAAAACTGATTTTCTCTTTCATTTTCTCTCTCTCACTGCCCCTCTCTCTCACAAAAAGAAAGAAAGAAAGAAAGAAGGAAAGAAAATTAAATTCCATTTGCTTTTCTATCTCCTGCCCCTAGTTCCTTTGCTACCCATCTTCCTCTTTGGTATGAGTTATCACCTAAAATTGTCCAAACATAATATTTTTTAAATTTCTTAGATCTTGTCTACAACCAACCACATTTTTGAAGAATTTCTATTCTCTGCATTTCCATAAGCTTTAAACTGTTGATCTTTGGAATTTCTATAGCTTTGACCAGCTGTTTAGTGCAACATTCTGCCATGAATCAGTTGTATCTTTCTCTACACGTTTATAGACGTGTTTTGACTACCCTCCTTATTCTGGAGCAGAGGTTATTTAGGCATGCCGTATGTCTTCCCTACTTCAACATCACAGCGTGAACTATTTCCTTAAACTCTAAATATCTTTTTCTTGACCTATTCCATTCCAAGGTCTCATTCTTTTTAAAGACTCACATCACCCATGAAAAATCTCAATTACATTTTTTTACACTTTTTATCAACATTACAACAAATGCCTCTTCCTTTAAAAAGCCCTAATTTTTTCTTTTTTTTGCTTCCACTCTTAATGTTACTGAACTTACTGTTATGACAACTAACACAGTGACCACATAAATGTCACCTTTCCGATTGGAACTGGCCAGATCACCAGGAGGTTCAGACTACTACAGGGGGTTAATCCACTTTCACAGAAATGTATTTTGCATGTGCCTCAGTCCAATTAGGCTGCTATAACAAAATGTCATAGGCTGGTGGCTTATAAACAACTGGAATTTATTTCTCACAGAGCTAGTGGCTAAGGAATCCAACAGGGCTCTGGCAGATTCCGAGTCCAGGGAGGGCCTGCTTTCTGGTTCACTGATGGTGCCTTCCAGCTGTGTCCTCATGTGGTGCGAGGGCCTACCTACTCTCTGAGGCATCTTTTATACGGACATCAATTCCATTCATGAAGGAAGGCTCTTCCCTAATCACCTCATCACCTCCCCAAGGCCGGCCACCTAACACCATCACCTGGGAGGTTAGGATTTTAACACAGGAGTATGGGGAGAGGGGGCCCAAGTATGGAGACCACAGCACTATGGCTTGACTTTTTATTTGGCTTACCTCTGAAACAAGCTAGAGTAGTAATGGTTTCTTGTTCAATTTTGATTCATTTGACGTATCTCTTAGCTGCATTACTCTATACTTGCTAACTTTAAAAATCCTATCATCATATGGAGCTGGAGCGGTGGCTCAGCAGTTACAGCACTTGCCTGGCATGTGCGAGGACCCAGGTTCAAACCCCAGCACCACGTACACAACTAAATGCTGGAGCAACGAAAACCAGATGAAAAACTAAATAAAGTTGTTTCTCTCTTTCTCTCTCTCTCTCACTGTCCCTCTCTTTTAAAAAAATATGCTATCATTATAGAAGAATCGGATATTTTGAAGTTTTGCTTTTATTTTTTTGTTATCAATGCCATATTACTATGAATGGCATGATATTGCTTTTGGATGCAATTTCCCAGGCTTGACTTATAAATGCCCTGTGTGTTGGTTTGGTCTGGAATCAGTCACAAATTGTCTTCTGTAAAATTTACTGCCACTGCACACTGCAAATGTCACCTGTGACTTTGTTTTTTACAACCTACTCAGCTAATCATGGAACGTTAGTGAAGAGTGGGAAAATATGTCAGGATAGATCACTCCATATGAGACTATCTGTCTGTCTGTCTGTCTGTCTGATGGAGAGAGAGGGGGGTGGAGGGGGGAGAGAATCAACTTTATTTACCTATCTGGTTTTTGTTTCTCAGACACAAAAACAGCACGTGGCACTGGAGTTTGAACCTGGGTCCCAATGCATGACAGGCAAGTGCTCTACTGCTGAGCCACCACCCAGCCCTGAAACCGTGTTTCTAATCATTTTATGTCTATCCGCACTGACTTTTGTGGTGCTCATACTGGGATATTTTTCCATTTAATCTATAAGTCATCAAGTACTTGCTGAGTGCCCACAGGTCCACAAAATCAAACTATGAAAACAGAGGCATAAGTCATAGCTTACCCTTAGCAGACTCACACTCTCAACAAAGAAGCACTGGAGGGTGCTTCAATACTGAAATATTAAAGAGAGAGAGAGGGAGAGAGAGGGGCTGGAGCAGTGACTCAGCGGTTCCTTCGATTGCCTGTCATGCGCAAGGATGCGGGTTTGAACCCCAGCACCAAGTACCCAGTGGAGTGTCGGAGCAACAAAGTCCACATGAAAAACTAAATAAAGTTGATTCTCTCTCTCTCTCCCCCTCACTGTCCCTCTCTCTTTGGAGAGAGAGAGAGGAGGAAAGAAGCATTTTTCTTGATTATCTAAATAAAGCATAGTTGCCTGTAAGCATTCTTGGACTTAGTATATGCCAATTTGCCTATCTGCAATTGAGTCCCTGAGATTATATAAATGTTAACAGGCAATTTACAATTTTGTTGAAGAAGGATTCTCAGAACTTAATATCAAGAACTGAATCTCAATATACATGTGTGATTCTCCATTCATACTGCACACTTTTTGGTGGAAATTATATGCTGCGGTGAAATGATCAATTTGGGAATGAGGAAAATCTCTAGCTGTGTCCTCTGAAATTCTCAAACGTCTCCTTTACAGCACACATTTCGGCTTTTCTTCTCACATACCCTTTCTTTTGGCAGTTACTTTTCAATAGATGAATGAGTGCGGCTTTATGCAGAAAGGGCCTCACGCTCCAATCATCCCCCGGGAGCTCCACAAACACAGTCACAGTCACGTGCCAATCTGCTCTCAAGCTGGGCTCTCACGGTTAGTTGGACACTGCCTTGCGCTTAGAACTTGGTCACGTGCTCTAGTATTGTCCGGGTGGAGAGAAGAGAGGCTGATATCAACTAATCTCATGCCACTCTCCTTTATCATAAATCTGTGTGGACCTTCAAGGGTCTTTCATGCTTGCATTTTGTATGTCAAAGTTCTTTTTTTTTTTTTAAAGAGAGAAGGACAATGAGAGGAGAGAGGGAGGGAGAGAGAGAGAGAGAGAATCAATTTTTATTGAGTTTTTCACATGGCTTTTGTTGCTCTAACACTTACTTGTATACGAGGGTGCTGGGGTCTGAACCCACGTACTTGCGCATGCTGGGCAAGCACCGTTAACCGCCGAGCCACCGCTCCAGCCCCCACAGAGCTCACTTTTTTTAAGATCAGGAAAAATTTCTTAGATTATCCTCTTTAACATACATAAAACAATTTTTAGATGTTTTCCCCCCAAGGACTTGTAAGACAAAATTGTTTTACGACTTGTGTTGGATTTTAATAGTTTCTCTAACCCTTGATCTTTTTTCACCTCTCATTTTATGTCTCTATGTTTCCTCATGGTCATCCTCTTCCCAAAAGTACTCACATGATCAACCTCCTCAGATGCTGTGTTCCCATTTAAATATCCTGCCCTCCTTAGTGACTACAATATTGGACAGATGCAGCCGGCATCTGTAGGGAACGGCCATGCCATGGTTCCAAGTTGAGGCCAGCAGCACAGTACACTTTCTTAAACAGAGCAAAAGTACCACACAGCAATGAGCTCTGCTCTAATTTCAACGCACAGTTAGTAAACGCATGCTCACAGTTTAAAAGGTCTTGGAAAATTTGTCCTAGAAGAGGCCTTCAGTAGCCTTTATTGCTGTCACCACTGAGGGTACCATATGAAGGAGCTAAGGTTTACCCACGGTCATGCATCACAGATACCAGTTAGCTTTGTTTTGCCATTGAGAATTTATTTCCCCTTGGGAACAGCAGTCATAAATGGGGCTGTGGTCACTGATCCCCTAACGGCTGGCAGTGCACATGACCCAGGGCTGGCAGAGTAACAGCTCTCTCTCAGGTGTGAATGTGCTGTTACAGTAACAACAGAGAACTAACACACGTTCCAAGAAAAATTACCAAAGTTTCTGTGGATATACAATTTTGGAAATAATATTTCCAATTTAGCCTTCTCTTATAAGAAGTCTTATAAGAAATCCTGCTGAACTTTGTTTAAATCAGAATTTCCCAAAAGTACTGAATCACAGACATTTTAAAAAATACTCCTTAAACCTTCCTTTAGGATTACTGTGCCAGGGAACTTACTTTGAGAAACGAAGGTTTAAGGAGTTGTGCGGGGTGTTGGTGGCAGCACAAAGAGGTGCAGGCATTCTTGTAAACATTTACCTAGGGCTGGAGCGGTGGCTCAGCGCTTTCGGCGCTTGCCTGGCAAGCACGAGGACCCGGGTTCAAACTCCAGCACCACGTACACAACTGAGTGTTGGAGCAACTAAGGCCATGTGAAAAACTAAATAAAGTTGTTTCTCTCTTTCTCTGTCTCTCTCACTGTCCCTCTCTCTTTAAAAAAAAAAAAACATTTACCTAGACTGAAACGCCATCCACTGAGCTTGTTCACGGAATCATTTCAAAGTGTCCATTACATCTTAATATTGTGATAGGTACTGAGATGATCGTGGAGGCATGAGATATGAGATCATTGTTGAGCAGGAAATGTAATCATTTACCACAAATTATAAACCACACGGAGCTTAAGCTCAGTCAAGACAGACAGACTGTGGCTAGGGGGAGATGAATGAACAGTAGTGAGAGTTTGCAGGGGGGAAAATCATTTCTGGGAGAGCAGGTGTCAGAGAGTGAACTGTGGGGAACCGGCATTTGAATGTGTCCTTTAATGTCAGAGAGGGTTTTTTTTTTTTTTTTTTGAAAGGGAAGAACTCACAGATAGAATCAATTTTTTTTTCATCTGGCCTTTGTTTCTCTGACGCTTAGTTGTGTAAGTGCTGCTGGGGTTTGAACCCAGGTCCTGGCGCATGCAAGGCAAGCGCTGAGCCACGGCTCCAGCCCCACGTCAGAGAGGTTTTGACCAGAAGGGACAGAGTGAGAAGAGAGGGAGGGCATCTTATATGCTACAGGTGCTACCCAAAAAATGACTGAGTTGCTGCCACAAGGGGGAGCATGGCAAGCCTTGGCAAGCCCCATCTTCATTTGTGCAATAGGAAGAATTTTAAGCTGGGGTTCTAGTTCTAGTAATATACCAACACTTGTCACAAATAATTGCAAAAAACTGATAGCTGGGGTTGGAGCAGCAGCTCAGCAGTTGGAGCACTTGCCTGGCGTGTACAAGGACCCAGGTTAACACCTGGGTTAGCACTACATACACAACTAAGTGTTGGAGAAACAAAGACCAGATGAAAAAATAAAGTTGATCCTCTATTTCTCTCTCTTTAAAAAAATACTATGTACATATATATAACTAAATTTTTAATATAATACTTAAGTTCTAGCTTAGATGCTCCCTTTGAGGGTATTTTTCTGCATGGAGTGGACTTTCTGAGGTTTATAGTAGCTTTTTCCTCCTGGCACTGGGGATTGAACCCAGGGGCACTCTACCACTGAGCTACATCCTCAGTTCTTTTTATTTTTGAGATGCAGTCTTAGCTTCTGAGGCTGGCCTTGAACTTGTGATCCTCCTGCCTCAGCCTCCCCATTTGTTGGGATTACAGGCATGTGCCACCACATCTAGCTCTTTCTGAGGCTTTATAAAAATGTGTCCTATAAAGCTTAGATGCATTTTCCTCTTCCTTGTGAGTCTTCCAGTCAGAGAAATACAGCTTCCTTCCCTTGTTTTCTGGATCTTTGAACTTCAGTTCAGAATCCACAGCATTTAATACCAGTTTTGTGTGTGTGCATATCACCGAAAGATTCTGCTTCGATAGAATCTTCTGGTAGAGGAGGAACATTTCTGTGATGACTTTAGTTTTTTGTGTGTGTTTGGTGTCAATGAAGGGCAAAAACGACCTTCCTGATTGTTTCAGTAAGCCTAGAGTCCAGAACAGCACCTTTCCTCCTCTCCATGGGGGGCACGTGGCATGTCTGTTCGAATGGTAAAAGGATCGTGTAAGTGATATCTTAGCTGTACTTGAGTCAATTTAGAATTTATTTATGGAAAAGGAAGATTAAAATAAGTGGCCTTATAGAGGCAAGAATTCAATAGAATTTTTTTTCTCACTTCTTGTACCTAAAAGAATTAAGGCTACCATTCTCTAGAAGAGATGTCCACAGTGTCCCTAGGCTTAAACCAAAGCTGCTGGCAAGTCAAACAATTATTTTCTAAAGTTACCTTGAAAAAGCAAGCGCAGGATTTAGAGGATCAAAGGGGCCCCTCGGGAGGAGCCGGTTCACAAAGCATGGCCTCTGGAGATTGGGCTCGCTCCCACCTGTTTGTCTGGCAAACACCTTCTCATTTTTCAGAAGGGCTCAGGTGACACCTCTGGGAGGCCCTCTGGCTCCCTGTGGCAGTTGTTTACTTTGCCCTTTGTGCTCCCTAGCATTCTGTGCAAAACTCTCTCTCTCAAATATCACTAATCACATTTTGTCCTGTTATCTGTTTACATATCTGAATTCAATTCAGTGACGTTCAGTTCACACTGCAGTGCCCTAAGTATTTGCTAGGCCTATGCTAGAGTCTAAGGCTCAAAGGCCAGGAGGACCCTGGCCTCTTTAGAAGCTGCCTTTTTCAGTGGGAGACAGACAGGTCACAACTACTTGGAGATCTCTGAAAGGGCTGATCGGGAAGCAGTGGAGAGATGACAGGAAGGGGGCGTCCTGAACTCCTGGTTGGCAGGGTCTTAGCCCTAGCACAGGGGCTGGCCCATAAGAAGTTTCAGACACCTTATAGAAGAAGGGAAAGAGGAAGAGAAGTGGGGAGGTAAGAGGGAGGAGAGGAATCACAAAATGCCCCACCCTGTGAGCGACACTCTTGTTTGTTGTCAAACCTATTGGTTCCTCTGAAGGCGGTATTTAGGGGCTTCTTGAAGAGATCTTTGGGAGCAGACATTTCATGATTAAGTCCTACCGAGCGAATAATACTGTGCAGGATAATCACCATCTGATGGAGACAAACCAGCACCGGCCCTGTATTTAACCGTGGTCCCCTAGGTGTCTGTGAACAACAATGTCGTCCCTAGAGGTGTGTGGGAAACAGACTTGCTGAGGCTGCCCTGCAGACCCCAGCACTACCTCTTCCCTGGTTCATCAGCGCTAGTTCTTCACTGCTGCAGTACCAGACAGCTTCTTCTGCTAAGGCAAAAGGATTTAACCAGAATTCCGCTGCCCTCAGAACCTTGTTCGTCATCCAGTATTCCCACTTCTCTGCCAGCTTCCTCTGGGCAACCGTCTTGGGTTACGTCGGGCAGATGGGGAGAGGAGTCGCATTTCAGGCCTCTGCTGTCTGCATCCCTAGGCCCTCCCCAGCAGCCCTGGGCAGCAGCTGTTTCACCAAGGAGGGAAGGGAGGAGGGACAGGGGACCGGCCCGGAGATGACAGTGTAAAGCATGCCTCAGATTTTCATCTTCAACGGCTGGTATCATCTAACTCCCCTGGGAGAGACGCGGCTTCGTTGCTTAGACCAGCAATATAATCTCTAGCTCTCCCAATGCCAAAATATCAGTTACAGGTTCATTTGTGTGATGGGATACACTGAGGTTCAGACCACCAGAACAATGGCATAAGTCAGGGAAGGGGGCCGGACTCTGGATGGGACTGAGCCCCATGTGAAGTGAAAAGAGGTAAAGTCAGGTTTTCCATGTCCTTGCATATGAAGAGATAAATTCCAAACTTCTCTTTGTCTCGTGAAGGAGGAACATGTAATCCTAGAGGGGTTTCCATTTTGGAAGCTCCAATTACAAAGAAATGAGCACTCCCAAAGCACCCACCACAAATGATACAAGAACACGGAAAAACAGGAAGTTACTTGTAATTAGAAATAAGTGTTTTACCAGGCATAGAAGGCCACCTAATCATGTATGATTCCATTTATATGAACTACCTAGAACAGGTTAATCTACAGATAAAGAACGCAGACAGCCATTGCCAGGGCCTGAGAGATGGAGACGTGGGTGTGACTGTGAAATGCATGCAGTGCTTTATCCAGGACAACACAGACGTTCAGGAAGGAGACAGAGATGACGGTTGTACCTCACAGGGAATGTACTAAATGCCACTGAACTGTCCACTTTAAACGACTGGTTTTATGTTATGTGAATTTCTCCTGATTTATTTTTTTTAGAGAAAGAGAGTGGGAAAAAGAGAGAGTTTTCCAATTTTATTTTTTCAGTTGGTTTTTGTTTTTCCTCCACTTAGTTATATATAGGGTGCTGGGGTTCCAACCCAGGTCCTCATGCATGCCAGGCAAGTGCTCTACCAATGAGTCACCTCTCCAGTCCCTTACCTGAATATTTTTTAAAATGTGTTATAATTAAAGACTCATCATTTCTCATTGCTCAACAATCTACCACCACTGGGAAACAAGGGGAGGATTTTGTTTCCATTCCATAGAGATAAGAGGAATTAAATAGGTCTCTAGTATTTGTTTCCTTTCGACCTTTCTTTTCTTTCTTTCTTTTTTTTTGTGAAAAGCACAGTATTTCCCAGATGTCTGTAGCACAGAAGTAACTCAAGCCAATGACCCCTGATTTGTTTGGCCACACAGTCAAACTTCACAGTCAGCATTAGTTGTCACAAGAACAGCAACTGTTGATCTACAGTTACCAAGTGCTGGCTGGGTTACCCCAAGCCAATCCAGCAGGCCTGCGTTTACCTGACTACACCCAACCAGGCCTGAGTGCTCCAGCTAGGCTGCAGGGAACAGCACTCTGTGGTGGTGACAGATGACAGGTTTCAATTCGGTGGAAGAATACGAACACTTGAAATTTCCACACATTTTCAGGATAGAAGCAAATACATGCTAACAGCAGAAAGATCTTTGGAAAAGAGGTAGTCTTTTTTTTTTTCTTTTTGACCCATTTATACTCAGAAAAACATAGGCTTCTTTCTACACAGAGATCCAAGGCCAGCAGCTGTTAAGGGGAAGGAGCTCTGTAGCTTAGGGGGCATCAAAACACATTTAGAACAGAGGTGAAAAGAAGAGACCTTGAAAGGAAACCGCAACACAATACCATCAAAACCCTGGCTCAACCCCACTCAGGAAAGGCAGGTGGTCTTTTCCCTCTCCACCCCTCCCCAAGCAGTCAGAGCCAGGGACAAACAGGCCTCCCAAGCTGCTCCCACCACTGCCTCAGTTGAGCCCCAGGCTCAATATCTTGGATATCTCTTTCTGGTCTTGACGGCTGGGGATCTTCTTCCTACTGTGGCTTTGTCTCACCCCCAAGAATGAATACCTAGCTCTGAGCATTGGCTTGACTGGACCAGGATTCAGACATTCTACCAGCATGACTGCCTTTGGTCCCTTCATCTAGGGATGTCACTCCAAGCTGTGTGTCCTCACACGCATGGGAACTGTTGTGTTCTGTTTTGGTTGTGTCCTTCTTTTATTGGGTGTGGCTTTCAAGATTATGTCTAAAATATGGCTCTAGTGTTGATTCTGACTCACCAACAGGCATCTTTAAACATAATAAAAAGCAAAATGTATTAAATGCTTTCAATGTCCCCTCATTCTACTGCAATAAGCCAACCAACACAGAGCCGAGTGTGTGTATGTTTTTTTTTTCTTGTCACAAAATGTTCTACAAGCCACAGAAATTGCAGTATTATTTCCTGGAAAAAGTCCTTAAAGAGGGGGGAAAAAGCATGTTTCCTATTTTTATGAAGCTATGAGATGAACTGCAGAGTAGGAGTGGGCTGCAGGCAGGGGCTCCTACTTTCCCTTGGAGAGGAATACAGAGCACTGAGCAATATGGACTACAACTTTGTGCAACCCCCACTCGACCCAGGCAGCTCCTGTCAGCCCAATCCAATCACAGTTGCTAACACACGTGTGGCACAGTGTCACACTGATCTGACTCTTTTGATTGCCTTCAGCAAGTCATTTGAGCTATTTTTTTTAATCTGGTTTTTTTTTTTTGTTTGTTTGTTTGTCTCTCTGACACTTAGTTGTATATGTGGTGCTGGGGTTCCAACCCAAGTCTGGATCCTCATGCATGCCAGGCAAGCACTTTAAGGGCTGAGCCACTGCTACACCGCTCATTTGAGCTTTCTGAGCCTATTTTAAGACGGGAATGGTAATATCAATTGTGAAGTATTCAAGACTACTATGACAAGTAGAATTGTGGCTCCCCAAAAGATAAGCTGAAGTCCCTACCCTATACCACAAAAAATGGCCCTACTTGGAAATAGGTCATTGCAGTTGTAATTAGCTAAGATTCAGTCACTCAGGAGGAGGGTGAGCCCTTAATCCCATGTGTGTGGTGCCCATCCAGGAAGAGGGAAGTTGACCATCGGAAGACACGGAAACAGTGCAGGAGTTCCATGTGACAACAGGGACAGAGGCTGGAGTGATGCAGCTGCCAGCTGAGGAACACCAGAAGCCAGGAAGAGGTAAGGAAGGATCCCCCGCTCTGTGTCTCAGAGGGAGCAAGGCATTAACTTGATTTTGGACTTCTGGCTCACAGAAATGTGAAATAATACATTTCTGCCGTTGTAAGCCACCTGTTGTCTGGTACTTTGTTATGGCAGTCTTAGCAAACCAGTATGGTGGTAGAGGTCTGATATATATATATATATATTTGTGTGTGTGTGTGTGTGTGCATATTTTAACAGGAAACATTTAGAATAAGCCAGGTAGACAAAGAAAAAAAACAAGGAAAGTTCTCTTGTATGTTCTGAATGTGTCCTCCAAAGTCCATGTATTAGAAACAATCCTGAGTGTTGGGAGGTAGGGTTTTAGGGGAACGGATTAGGTCATGTCCCTACCACAGCACGGGGTTAGTCACTGAGAAAATATATCTATCATAAAAGCTAGTTCGGCCCTCTCTTGCTCGCCACGCTTGCCCTCTGTGCCCTTTCGCCTTCTGCCATAGGATGACGCATCATGAAGACCCTGGCTGGATGCCAGTGCTACACTCCAGGATGCCCAGCCTCCAGAACCATAAGCCAGAGAAATCTCTTCTTTATCAACTACCCAGTCTCAGGAATTCTGTTATAGCAGCAGAACAGGGATTAAGGCAGTATCTAATCCATGGAAATGTCATTATTTCCTGTGGACCTGACATTGCCTCTCCAAATTCCCTCCCACCACTCCCCTTCCCACTCGCTCTGTCCTGGCACACCTCTGCCTTAGGGCCTTTGCATCAGCTCCGAGTGCTCACCTTTCCTCACGAGACCTCCTCTAGCTACGCAATTTAATACAACAATTTGGATCCATCCACCACTTCCCCTTCCTCTGCTCTGCCTCCTTTTCTCCATGTTTTCACTAGCTTCTCATATCCTAATATTGTTATATGTGTAATTTATAATGTCTCCCTTCATGTTTGGACACAGTCCCATAAGGGCAAGGTCTGTATCTGCTTGTTCACCGATGACCAAGCATCTAAAATAGTACCTAGATCGCTGGAGGTACTCAGCAAACATTTTTTTAAATCCACCATTCATTTTTAAACAACCACGTAATTATTATAGAAGTCATCTGTGTGAATTGCAAAAAAATTAGAAATGATTTAAAAATTTCATATTCCTATCATCCAATAAAATCTCTCCAAATCCAATAAATGTCTGTGGTCTTCTTTTAAGTGACTCCCTAAGGGCTCCTGTCGCCTGCGTAGAAATTAATACCCCTTTGCAAGGATTGGTGTATGGATTAAGTGAACTAACCTACCCAAATATTTAACACAATGCTTGCCATAAAAAACTGATGTAGGTAGTTAATATTTTCTCTCCTTTGATCTTTTCTTTAACTTCCACCCTTCCCCCAACTTCCAAAAAGTAGGAGGCAGATATCTGCAGACAAGAATGGAATGATATTGTTCTGCAAAAGGAGGCAGGTTGGGAGCACCTCCTGCCAGCATTGGCGATCCCCAGCCCTATGGTCCCAAATCACCATGAGTTGTGGCCACTAACTAATCCATGGAATTTTGTAACAGCCACAAAACAACAAACAATGATAATGGACATTTTTAAATTACATGTCCCCCATCCTCATTTGCAAGACTTTTCATATGAAATTTCCTTTTATAAACAGAACAACTGGAGTTCAGAGAATCAAATGACTCCTGGATTTACTTAGCTGGTAAATCGAAGGGCTGGGAATTAAATCTAGAATTAGGAGATCATCAGTGACATTTAGTGAGATGCATTCATAATAAGTGAAATACTCTCTTCTGTCCCTTCTAGAATCATGAGCAACTTCCCATCCGTCCTCTATATAGGTGACTTACCTATCTTAATAGACACAGGTCCTTCTGTTGTTGGACAATTCTCCACCAAAATCTTCTTTTTATAAAAAGGAAAATTCACGCTCAGCAGTAAGGGCGTCAGAGAATGGGGAATACTGTTGAGGAAGCCTGGAAATCACTGTCCTCACGAACTGTTGAGAAAAAAAACAAAACACCAAGAACGGTTGAGGTTTTCAATCCTCTCTGAAGCCTTTCAAACCAACCTGTTTTCCTTCCATTTCTTAGCAGAAGCCAGTACAAAAGCAGGATCTTCTTGTTTGTTTTTGCTGAGGCTTCCGGTTAGGTTGACAGTAAATTTTCATTGCTTATCCTAAATTTATTGGAGGGCTTTAAAAGTATTTATTATGAATGGTTCCCACTTTTGAGGGAATGGCAAGAGTCACACCCCCGAATACTGAAGCTGCTATTTTCTTAAACAGAATTCTCACACTTACTCTTCACAGCAGGTGAGCTAACATTCAGGAGCTGGAACACAAACATTTGACCTGGCAGAGTCAGACCTGGCAGGCAGGAATCCTTAGGTACCTCTTCCCCCACAGGTAACAAAGGCAAATTTTATTCAAATACAAATCAGATTTAGCTAGATTCAGAAGCTGCCTGTGGGCAAGACATACACAACCCCTCGCACCTGCCTCCCTGGACAAGAACCAGGACGGTGACTACAGATCTTGCCTGGAAGGCAGGAAGGAAATGTCCAGGAAGCAAGCCCACATTCAAATCCACCCTTTGTAAAGACCCGGTGAAAGGAGGCACCATTCTGAGGCACCGATACAGGAGGAGGCCCCTCCAAATCTCAGGGCGTCCTCTGTGTGTCCTTACAGGGGGCTTCGCGGCTCTGGCCATGAGGGACTAGCTTGTGTCAGTCACATTGAACACAGCTGGAAAGTCAGGAGGAAATGACTTCCAGACCTGGTCCAGGGCAAGAAGGGCTAGGCAGGCAGCAGGAGGAGCCAGGCGAGATGTCAGGGAGGGCAAGGGCACTGACGCCACCGCGCATCTCATTTCATACCTTTTGCTTTTGAGACATCTACTGATTTTTCAGAAGCACAGACCAAAGTGCTGAGAACCAAGAAGAAGGCAGCTATTTAGAGATATTTAATGGGAGCAGACTCTTTATCCAGCTCACAGGCTGGGAAGCTCCCAAAGAGGAGGAAAACGCAGAGCAGCCAGCTCAGCTTTCCGCCCCGCACGCATCTGCGGATTCACAAGCGATGTGACCCAGAGAGCCCGGAGCGCTGAACCGAGCCCTGGTCAGGGGGATGAGGATTCGAGTTCAGGGCCCACCAAAGAAGGTGTCCAGGTGATTAAGTCACCCTGAAGCTACACCTTAGGGTGAAGGCCTACAAAATACCATGCCCAGCCTCACATCAGCACAGTCCCTCTGTCCCTCCTTGCATTAGGGAGGTCTGCCCTACTCCAAACGCCCACCAGAAGCAAAAGTAAGCCCTTGAGGGAAAAACAAAATAAACACCCTCCACGGTGTCTACATCTACACAGCATGTGCTGCATTCCGTCAGCAATTATGGGGCGTACCAGGATGCGTGCTCAAGAAAGAGGCAATGACAGTAAACCCAGGTGGCCGGGATGGAGACATAGGACACAGTCATTAAAGGAACTACGATTAATATGGCCAAGATAATAAAGCTTATATGAGATTTTAACCCACGTCTCTCAGTAACTCCCAGAGCAGGAAAAAAAACTGAGTAAGGATTCAAACGACTTGAACACCACAAACTCAACCTTAGTCACCTACAGAGTAATTCTGCACTCAGCAACTGAGACTACAGTTCTTTAAAAGCACACACTAAACATTTCTAGAAAATGACTGCACAGCCCATAATGTAGGTCTCGAGAAATTTCAACAATGCAAATCATAGTGTACTTTAAAATGTGCTATTCTGAAACAAACATTCATAGAAAAGAGTAAAAATATAGTTCTGTTTTTCAAACTTGAGGTAATTTACGTTCAGTGAATTGCGCTGCTCTTAGAGTATACAGTTTCACACATTTCGATAAAGGATCCAACTGTGTAACCATTAACAAAATAAAAATATAGAGTACTTCCATCACTCCAGAAAGTTCCCTGATGTCCCCTTTATCAATCCCCACACCCCACAGGAAATGTTCTCATTTCCAATGCCATAAATTCATTCTACCTCTTCGTGAGCTTCATAAACAGACCCATGTAGCACGTGTTCCTTTGTGTCTGTTCCTGCGCACCCAGCAGACGTCTCCGAGACTCATCTTCACTGTCGTCATCACTTTGCTTTTTTATTAATTCCCGAGAAATATCCCATTTTATGAAAATACCACAAATTTTTCTCTGCCTTCTCTTATGGATGGAAATTTGATTGACAGTTTTCATTTGGGGCTACTTTGAATAAAGCTGGTATAAATATTCTTGAACAAGTCTCTTTGTGAACACGTATTTTCTTTTCTCTTGGGTAAATTCCTTATCCTAGGGATAGAACTGCTAGGTTATAGGCTAATGAATGTTTAATTCTGTAAGGAATTGCCAAACACGTTCCCACAATGGTTGCAAACCTTCTGATTCTACATGAGAGTTCCAGTTTATGCAGCCTCATCCACATTCGGTGTTGGTGGGCTTCCGTTTGAGCCATTTTTGGTATAATTCATAACACTCAATATCAGAAAGACAACCCAATTCTAAAAACAGGCATAAGACTTGAACAGACATCCCTCCAAGGAAGATACCTTAATGTCAATTAGCAGCAACAGCAGCACTAATGATTAAGGAAATGCAATCAAAATTACAGCAACACTGAGTAAGACGAAATAGTGACAGGGTCCTAATTAATGCAAAGGCCACTACATGAAGTCAGCCTGTGGAACACTGCAAACACTTCAGCCAACTCTTTTGTCCAAAGATGGAGGGAGAAGGGAGGCAAGACAGACTTGAGCGAAGGTTACAGATGCAAGGGCTAATCAAGAGCCTTAACACTTTTCCAGTACCTGTTTAACATAGATTTTGACCAATAACCTTAGTACTTTTCCAATACCTGGTTAGCATACCATACTAACCAATAACTATGGTAGTTTTTCAACACATGATTAGTACAAACGTTGAGCCATGCCCGGTAGCTATATAACTCCTAGACTACCACACTTAAGTGGCAACCTGTTATAAGGTCCCCTCTCACCTTGCGGGGAGTTCTCTCTCTCCTTCTCACTTAAATAAATCCTAGTCTTTTCACTCTTGCTTTCCATTGTTGTCTGTGGATTTCATTCTCTGAATGTCCAAAACAAGAACCCAAAAAGAAGTTGGTGGTGAGCTGTTAGGTTTTTGCCATTAACAGTTGACAGTTGTGGAGAAGAACCCGCTTGCCAGCAGCAGGCATCCCTTGCTGAGAGGAGATGCTAATGCTAAAATAGGCTTGCCAGGCTGCAGAGGCCCGAAGCTTAGGCAGACCACGCCCACCAGCAGAAATGGAGAAAACTGAGTTTCATCTAAACTCCAGTTTTAATACCATCTCACATCCATTAAGATGGCCATTTAGAAACATGTGGAAAGTAAGTGTTGGTGTGGATGTACAGAATGAGAACCCTGTGCACTGCTGGGACTAGAATGGTGCGGTTGCTGCTGAAAATAGCATGGTGGTTTCCCAAAAAGGTTAAAATTCCCATGGGACCCAGCAATTCTACTTCTGAGTATATAAACAAAAAGAATGACAGCAAATAAACTTTTATAACAAGCAGCAAATTGGCAGATATAGAATCCATGAAGAAGGTTTGACAGCATTTCTGTGTGTGGTTGCTCAAGTCTGAATTCTGATTTTCCTTTCCTAAATTTCTTTCCATTTAGACAAAATAGACCTGGTGAAGCTCTAAACATATTTCACAGCTAGCAGCAAAGTGTTAAACTAAATTAGCCCTGGGATGCCCACTTACTGTATTTTTTTTTTAAGAAAGAGGTACAGTGCAAGAGAGAGAAAGAGAGAATCAATTTTATTTAGTTTTTCATGTGACTTTCGTTGCTCCAACACTTCGTTGTGTACGTGGTGCTGGGGTTCAAACTTGCGTACCTGCGCATGCTAGGCAAACGCCGTAACCGCTGAGCCACCACTCCACGTCCCCCACTTACTGCTGAGGTAGCAATGTACAACTTGCTTTCTGTAGGGCACTTGCCTGTGAACTCCTCACCCCATCTCTATTCATTTCCTTTCTCAGATCCTCTGAGAGGACTCTGCAGAATGCTTAAAACAATTTGCAATTCAAGAATGAATAAAATCTGGGCACTTTTTTCAAATACAAGGAAAAAAAATGAATAAGAACAAGAAAATAAATGTTTGGTACCACACCCTGGGGCCTGCCAGGGAAGAGGAAGGAAAAGGAAGAACAATGTGATCCTTCAGCAAACTCAGTATGTGTGTTCAAAGGTAAACTCCTCTGAATAAGGGGTAAAGTGGACTTTTAGTTTGCCGTGCTGTGCGGAGAAGACTTCACAGCCTCTATTGTCTGTGGGTTGTCCTAAACAAGGATAATCAAGAAAAAGGAATCAAGGGTAAGTAGGCACATGCTGAGTGAAATAGCCCAGAAACAGAGACTTAAGGGCCAAATGCTCTCTCTGATATGTGGAGGCTAGAGTAAAACCTAAGACAGGATGAAAATTAGCTGAGTTTAATTAATAAACCAACCAAAGTTGAAATTCCACGTAAGCTGGGGGAACGATAATTATGAAGGTGGGGAGGGAGGCAGGAAGGGCAGAAAAAGGAGGTTGACAATTCAGCTGGGACCACTCGACTCCCATGAGAAGCCAAACTATACGCAGGCAGGCAGAGAAACTCAGATATTTCAAAAATTAATACACATTTATATGCTCTCTTCTATCTGTAGCATGGGGGTATTACAGAGGAGACATGAGGTCAGGGAATAGATAAAGGGAGGGAGATGCTGGACTAGGATCAGCCTTAAATTACTTTTGTCGATATCTATGTACGCATGAATTCATAATAACAATTCCTTCCAAAATGTAAGACAATGTCAGACAAATTTTTAAAAAAGAGTCTAAGTAGGCACAGGGTCTAAAGAGATGGCTCAGAAGTAGAGCACTTACCTGGCATGCACGAGGACCCGGGTTCGATCCCTAGAACCACGTATACAACTAAGTGGAGGAAAAGCCAGATGAATAAAACTAACTCTCAAAAAAAAAAGAGTAGGCTGTATTCCAAGTTCTGGTGCAGCAGTCGTGAATCATGAAGAATGGGTTTTAGGACCACATCTCCAGGATTCATTTACTTCTGAAGGCATGATGCCTACAGCCTGGCATTGGAGAGCAGATTGTAATGGAGAGAGTATTGCTGAGCTAATCAGAAGGTTTCTGCCCAGGAGTTGTGCCTGTGCTGCTGGCTGCTTCTGACCAGGTGGAACTGGTTTCTGTCCGCGTGTCTGACTTTAGTTTTGTAGGCAGATATGCCATGGTCACTGTGTAGGGTCTTCTCAGTGCGTTCTCAGTAGCACCTGGCTGCAGCAGCAGTGACATAAGTTTTAGTGGCTCTCAGTGGACAGCAGCACCTGTACAGTCAGGCTATCCTCCTTCTCCTTCTCTAAGACCCCAAGCTGATGGTGGGGCAGCAGGCATGATCTAAACCAGGAGACCTACATTCCAGTCTCGGTTACACATGAGATTACATTATAATGTAGGGGGGGAAAAGACCCTACATAAATTACTAAAACTACTTCCTTCCTCTCTGCTCCCCAGTCTCTTACCAAGTGGGACTACTGGGAACATGTAGGTGTAAAAGATCTACTGAAAGCTGTGTGGCTGGAACTTCAAAGGTGGCATACCTAAAGCATGTGTCAACCTCTTCTGAATGCCTCATCCTTAGAAGTCTGGCTCAAAGGTGGAAATTCGCCACCTCCACACCCGGATTTTATAAATTATATGATCCCTCTGCACGCAAAACATTTCTTAGCCAAGCTATAAGTTTTGGTAATCGGTAAGTTTACTTGTACCATTACTTTGTATTTCTTTCTTTACTACTGAATTTCAGAGGCAAATGATCTATGCCTGTTGGCTCCATCATCTCAGCATTGTTCTCTCCTTAAATCCAAATCACTCCTGATCACACCATTCAACTCACACTGCACTTTTGAAAGTCAACAATAACCTTTAAGTCCCAAAAAACAGTCTTGCTCAATTAGCATCTGTCTTGACACCCACCACTCTCTCATCTACAGCCCCCTAACGTAAGGTGCTGCTAACTGGATGTCAGTATTTAAATTTTTCTGAGTCCTTGATACTGTGCCTTCCTGGCTGATTTAAACCTTCCACATACTCTTTTTTTTCTCCTTTGCTGATAAATCTTCAAAGCAAAGCAAATATTGACAAGACAGTTATTTCTATGACTAACACCTGTCCTTTGACTCTTCCATTCTCTGTCATTCTCCATACCTGGTTAGTTTTTAAAAACTCTTCTTTCTTCAAATGTCTTTAACCTCTTATTTTGTTCCCACCCTAACACAGATTCTCATCTATTCATGCCTGGCTTGCTAAAAGGTCCTATTATTCAGTCAGTCTGCCTCTGCTTACCCTAAATATTACTGCCAGGTTAATTTGGTACCTCCAGTTTGCATTAAGGACTTCCTTCTTATGAAACATACGGCTAATTCCCATTATTCACAGAATAAATTTCTAACAGAGACTGACATCCACGGTCTCCACTTTACCTATCTGAGCTTCTTCTAGATTCAACACCTACCAGCCTCCATTACAAACTGTTGACACTGGACACATCATCATCCTTGCCATTCCAAAATATCCAGGATAACTTTCAATTCTAAGCCTCCTTTCTCTCTTTCTTTCCATCTCTCTCTCTCTCTCTTTAATTTTTTTAAATTATGAGACAGGGTCTTGTTAAATTGCTTAGGGCCTCCCTAAATTTCGGAGGCTGGCTTTGAACTTAAGATCCTCCTGCCTCAGCCTCATAAGTTATAGGTGTGTACCACCATGCCTAGCCCGTTTTCAATGAGCAGCACAGAAAGCCCTTGATTTTCCAAGGCCCTTTCACTTCACATTCCCACTACCACTGTGATTCCTGAAGCATTCCCAACAGAGAGAGCAGTTGCACAGGCAGGAGGATCCTCCTGAAGAACCTCCACTCTTCAGAGCTAAGTAGCTTCTACCAGGAACTGTTGCTTCAATCAAACCAGAAAGCATGTGACAGACAGGGAGTGGCAATTCAAGAAATGAAGGGTCCTCTGTGTTTGTGGTGTTGGCATTGAATGTTATTCCATTACAGAGGGTGGAGGAAGGAGAAAGGAGGGTTTTTTTTTTTTGTTCTACAGCTCAGTGAAAGTACAAACAGAACCTAAGCATCATAAACGGGATTCATTTAATTCTTTTCAGTAAAGCAGCTCACTAAATAAACACCTCTGGCTGGATGTTTGAATTGCAGACGAGTAAACTGATCCGCTTCTCTGTTTTCATCTCAAAGGCAACAGTTCACAAGCATATCTTGGGAAATATTTGCCTGGAGAATAAATAAATGACTATTAATTTCCCATATTCTTCTTTTTTTTTTTTTAAGAGAGAGGGACGGTGTGGGGGGGGATCAATTTTATTTAGTTCTTCTCGTGGCTTTCATTGCTCTGACACTTCATTGTGTACGTGGTGCTGGGGTTCGAACTCCTATACCTATGCATGCCAAGCAAGCGCTGCAACTGCTGAGCCACCACACCAGCCCCAATTTCCCATATTCTTAAGGTTAAAAATCTAGGGTTCGGGCATGAACGGAGAGGCCTGATGTGGGGCTATGAACCTGCTCACCAGGCATGGGGGGTAGATGATCCCTCCTTTAGGGGAGCACTCATCGCTGAGCTAATCCTGGGGGCTCAAGGCTCCTGGTCAGATGATAAAAATTATACTCTAGACATACTGCTAAGACAACAGTCCCCAAACTGAACCTTCTTGAAGGATCTCCCGAATTTCTATTCTCCCATCTCTTTCCACCTCGTTCTATAAAATTCAGCTCTGTCCTCGTTTGCTAGAATTTCAACACAGTACCAAATCCTCCCTGATTTAGCTACGAAGAAACAGCTTGTTCCTATCAGTCAGCTTTCTAGCAGTGGGAACAGCCTTCCATGGATCAAGCGGCACCCCAGCCTCTGAGGAGCTCACCAGCTTTAGTAATGCCTCTATTGTGTATCTCATCGACATAGGTAGTTTATAACCTGAAAGATGTGATTATTTGGTATGTTGGACTGTAAAGCATGTTGCTGAAAAGCTACTGGTCTTCTCCTACAATAACCATGTGAAAAATGGTCCTCAGGTTCTCAGGCTGGCTCTCACGCCATTCATCCCCAACATTGCCACTGCCGTAGGAAACAGACCTGATGTTTTCCGTTTTGCATCCTCCTGACTTAAAGGCAGGCAGGGAATGATGGCTCCAGCTTCTCCAGTCTCTTTCCAGGATCCCAGGTATATACAACCACATGTGGATGATATATAATGTCCTCAGCCCTTCCTCCCTTTTTCTTCTTTACATGAGTCAGATGTAGATCCAGCAATCCCATTCTGGTGTTTGCAGTCAAAGGATTTAGAGTCAGTATGTCAAAGATGTATCTGCACTCTCATGTTTAGAGCAGTATTATTCCCAAAAGCCAAGTTATGAATGAATCTGTCCATCAACAGCTAAATGGATAAAGAAAACCACACACAAAGACACACACACACACACACACACTACCATTCAGCCTCCAAAACAAGGGAAATCCTGCCATTTGCAAAAACATGGATGAAACTGGAAGACATTATATTAAGTAAAATAAATACTTCACTTCTTTTCACTTCTAAATGGAATCTAAATAATCCAACTCATAGAAGCAGAGAACAGAATGGTGGCTAGCAAAGGCTGGGGGTTGGGGGGATTTGTCAAAACTTACAGTTTCAGTTTGACAGGAGCAGTAAATGGTAAATATTCGAGGTGATGATACATTAACTTGATTTAATCATTCTGTGTTGTATACATATATCATAGCATCACTTTGCACTCACAAACTATAATTTGTCAATAACGAGTTTTTAAAAAGTTAGATACAGTCCACATTGTTCCATGTCTTTCTGTTTTCCCTTTCTTGGAGATTACTGCATACCAGCACTGTGTAGATCTGCCCTGTTCTTTTAATAGCTCTATGGATATAATGGCTTACTCTTCTAGGAAAATTTTAAAAAATTTAAAATCTATTGGTAATTTCCTAAATTGTGTACTTCTGGTAAATTTAAAATGTCCTCTTTATGGGCAGGAGCAGTACCTTGGTGGTTATGGTGCTTGCCTAGCATGCACAAGTACATGGGTTAGAACCCCAGCACCATGTACACAACGAGGTGTCGGAGCAACGAAAGCCACATGAAAAACTAAATAAAATTGATTCTCTCTCTTTCTCTCATTGTCCCGCTCTCTTTAAAAAATAATAAATAAAATGTCCTCTTCTCCTTAAAAAGCAACAATCACCGAATCACCAATAATTGTCAAAGAAAAATCTAGAAGTGAAAAAATCATCCACAATCTCACTAAATCTCTGTCAGAAAGTATTCTTAAAGCTATCATGTCTGATGCCTATCAATAAGTTTAATAAATATTGTCCCATAGTAAATCAGAATGTCTGAGTACTAGGCTCCAGAACTACAGTATGTACAGCTGAAGACAGAAAACTGTTGTTTGAAGGGCTTTTTCTTTGCCCTGAAAAAAGAAAAAATTTAATTATATTTTACTTGCAATTTTGCATGCAACCTTCCTTCCTTTTCTACAGCTAATGCTTTATAATATATATTCTCCCATATTACTACATTGTCTTCTCTACCATCATTTCAATCCCCTGCATAAGACACCATTAAAATAAATGGTTCTTAATTTACTTATCTGTTCATCTGTTGTAGGATACTCAGGATCTTTCCATGGCATGTACTTTTAAAAATATCATTGCTGCACATAACCTTTCCCATTTTGGCTTACTTCCTAAAGATAAAGTCACATAACTGGAAAAATTAAGGTAAAAGGAATAAATATGGGTGAGGTCCAGAATGGAAATTGCCTCCCAAACGATATTAATTTCCATTTCCATTAGTAGTGCATTAGTCTTTTGCTGTCTCCTTCAGAACTCTTTGCTTGTTGATTCATAGGCAATATATTAAATCTATTCTTCTATTTCTTTGTTTTTAAGGTAAACAATTTTCTACATGTTTGCCAATTCTTTTTTTTTTTAAATTGTCTACTAATGCTATTTGACCTTCTATCTCATGAAGGCGCTGTCTCTACAAAAATGGGACAGCTGTATTTCATCTTGAAGTTATTTCCTAAGGCACCTGGCGCTGAGTTTCTGGACTCTGTGAGCAGAGTACTATAAGTACTGTACTTACTGCTCACCTCTGCATTGCAGAGGTGAGGCAGGGAAGAATGTGGACTTAGCAGCTCCTCAGCCTGTGCTCAAAATCCAGGTTACTCATTACTGTGTCTGAGTAATTTGCCGCGGGGCAAGCTACTTCACTCTCCGGGCTTGTTTACTCACTTTAATGGGCATCCTGATAACCACTACCAATAACTGGTGGCTGTCTGGATGAATGAGGCACTACCTGTAGCATGGGGCACACAGTAGGCACTTAGTAAAAATGAGCTGTTAGCCAGCCTGTAGAAGGTGAGCTCCAGGACAGCAGGGGTCTCCACCTGTCTTGTCCACTGCTGTGTCAGTGCCCAGCAGATAGGAGACTCCCCGTGGCTATTCAAATGACTAGCCTGGAAACATCACCAAATGCAGGATGTGACTCCAAAGTGTCTGCGATCTGGGCCTTTCATTTTCCCATGCAGCTGAGGGAAAAGACATGGGTAAGAGCAAATTCGTCAGAGAGCAACATCATTCATCTCAGCTTCCTTAACACAGGGAAACAAGCACTACTCAGGAGTCTATGAGAATGGCCAGGGCTGCCATCCGGGTCTAGATAACCCAACTGGCTCTCGCACTTGACTTCGGAGCTCAGCCCTGCACTGAGGTTCTCCCTGAGTCTGTCTGTGAGAGTACATACGAGGAATAAGTACTCTCACCCAAACTGACTCAGAATTCAATCTGAAGAGCAATTTACAGGAATTTTTTGAGTCTATTCTCCATTTATCTTTGCCTGAGCAATCCTCTAGAACAGTTCTGATCCAATTCAATAATGAGGTATAATTTACATGCAGTAAAATTTACACTTGCAAAATGTACAGTTTGGACATGCGTCCAGTCATGTAACCACACCATGAGCAAGGAATAGTACATTTTCATCACTCCAAAAACCCCTCACATATGTGGATCCCTCCACATGTCCCCACCTTCTAGTAACTCTGACCTGATTTTTGTCCCTATAGTTTTCTCTTTCCCAAATGTCATGGGATCACACAGTACACCACCTTTGGGGCCTGGCTTCTTTAACGCTGCATAATGCTTCTGAGATTCCTCCTTGCTTTTGCACATGTTAGTAATCCACACATTTTTGTTTTTCAGTGTGTTATTTATAATTATTTTCTGAATAATTATAAATTGTTCTCTTTACCCCAAAAGTGCATGCCTGTCTCTTCCTATTTTTACAGAAGTCAAAAGAGTCAGACTGCTCATGAGAAATATACATACAACTTTCATAACTCAGAAAATTGAAGTAACAGGAAGATGCTGTGGATGGTTAACTTGCTGAAGTACTTACTGCAATATTCCTCAATTACTCTGATTTTTTTCCTTCCTTATTTTAAAAGCTATTTGATTCTGTTAGAAAATTTAATGTGACATAAATTTTTAAAATGCATGCATCATAAAAATAAAGTGTAGCAATCAAACTCAGTGAAATTTGCTAGTTTACTAACATAAGGAGACTTCTGGGACTGGGGACGTAGCTCAATTGTAGAGTATTTGCTTGGTACGTGCAAGGCCCAGAGTTTGATCCCTAGCACCACAAAAAAAAGAAAAACCCTCAAAACACTGAAGACTCCTAAATGCACAAAGGGCAGATTAATTCATTTTATTTATTTATTGTAGGATCTGTCTCTCAAGACTTTTTTTTAAAGAGTGAGAGGGAGAGAGAGAATCAATTTTTTAATTTATTTTTTCATCTAACCCCTTGTTTCCTCAACACTTAGTTGTGTATGTGGTACTGGGGTTTAAACCTGGGTCCTTATGCATGCCAGGCGAGCACTCCAATCACTGAGCCACCACTTCAGCCCTTAAGACATTTTTTAATTGACACTAATTGCACGTATTTATTGGGGTACTAGACTGATTTATTTACTCATCTCCCTTGGGACTATCAATTTGATATTAAAAATGATATTTAGCTGAGTAAATCAAAATGTTTTACATAAGCTATCCTATTAGTCTTCCATGACATCTGTGTCGAAGGAGGAACATATTATTTATCAATATTTATAGCTTTCAAATTGCACCATTGGCAGAGGTTAAATATATTACTCAAAGCTACATAATCTCTTATGTAGCAGTCCAAAATTACATCCCATGGGTTCAGTCTTGTGCACAGCCTAGTTTTACAATAAAGTTTTACTGAAAGTCTGCCAAATGCCTATTCATTACAGTATCCTCTGCAATGCTTTTACCCCACAACAGCACAGTACTTGTACAAGAGACCATCTGGCCCAAAATATTAAAACATTTATTAATTGACCCTTTGCAGAAAAAGTTTGCCAGTCCCTGACTCTAAGGCAGAGAGGCCCCTATCAAGATAAAAAAAGAAAAAAGATTATTTCTAAGTTGTCAACTATTACTAGATTTTAAACTCCTTCATGGCTAGGATCTTGAATTTCTCATCGTTGCTGTATCCACTGTAAAAGTGCAGTACCTTGGTCATAGCAAGCCTCAATAAATATGTCTTAAATGCAAGTAAAGTTGTATTAACTGGGCTCTAAGAGAAAAATTTATCTGTGTCAGCCTTGCCTCCTAACTACCTACTTGTTTCAAAGGATATTATGGGATAGAAAGAACTATGAGGGTAAAATTCAAATGATTCAATTTAAAAATTCAAGCTTAAAAATAAAATCTACCCACCTCTTATCCAAGACTGTGCTTTTCAACAAAGCAGCATTTGTAGTCTCTCCTGCCCTGGTTAAGTGTGATTAATATCAGCTAAAAGAATGTACGCACAAAAGGGTGCCAAATTCCAAAACAGGTTTAACAAGGAAAGAAATCTCATCTGCCAGAAATATGGATAGTCTGGTGAGCACAAGGAACAAGAGCATTCTTGGGCCCAAATTACATCAATTTGTATTTTTCTCTCTTTTTTCCCTCATCCCCAAAGAGAAGAAGGAAATAAGAGTGGAAGAGGTTTTCTTTCCGCAGTCCCTCCTAATTTTACACACTGCCTAAACATGTAAATTTATGCAAAAGAAAAATGTTATTTTAGTCCTTCCTGATAGGACCACTTTCATTAAGTGATCTGCCTACAAAAACAAACATCTCATGCTGCGTTACCCTTAAAAATCCAAAGGCTGAGAACTAGTCATTATAATTACTCAGAATAATGAACCTGCTTCACTTAATTATTTCCTTTAAAGACATTAATGGGGTTTTTTTTTAAACATGGACCTTATTTAGGAATGAGAATATATTTCTGTAGTTTCCTTAACTATTTCTAGAATCCCCCAGATAAAGCTTTTGTCTGGCTTATTTTATCTTCCTCTACATCTCCTGTACCAACGAACAGGAACAGGTTCAACGTAAAAGGGAATGAAGGGATATGACCTGGTGGCAGAGTGCTTGCCTAGTGTGAGGCCCCATGTTCAATCCTCAGCAAGAGGAACATGCACAAGGTGCCTCACTCAGCCCCCTCGATGCAGCACAGGGAGTTCATATGACCGGCACACAGAGGACAAGAAGTATGGACACGCAGGCAGAGGGGAACAGACTTCTCCTGTAACACATGCACATGCTGCAAATAATTTCCTTTATATAGTGCCTAGGAAAGGCAGGTATGGTTGTATAATTTTTACTGATCAAGACTCTGAAGCTACCAAGGGGCAGATTAGCCAGGGGCAGAGTGTGTGAGTAGCATGTGCGACATCCTAGGTTCAATCCCCAGGGGGAAAAATCCACGAAAAAACCTCCTTTCACATTTAGTGTCCAGTGTCGTGTTATCTTTTTATTTGGTGCACTTAACGATCTGTCATGCAGCGCCTGTCTTCTTTGGAAGGAGAGTTAAGAGTGTTTATATTAATATGAACTTTATGAGTAGCTTTCTTTAAAAAGCAGGTGGCAAAATGTCATTAAACTTTTCACTACAAGAAAGATATGCTGCTAAAATATCAAGACATGGATTGACTTAGCTGGGATTTTTCTAGTATGACAGCTTTTACTAAATATGTCTTGATTTTTGTAGAAGAAAAATTTCAATAGCAGTTATTTTAAATATCTTAATTTTTTTTTTTGGTACTGGGGATTGAACCCAGGGATACTTTACTACTGAACTACATCCCCACTCGCTTTCCTCTCTCTCTCTCCTTGTGTCTAAGAGAGATGTTTATTTTTATTTATTTATATTTATTTTTAATCTGGTTTTTGTTTTCTCAACATTTAGTTGTGTATGTGGTGCTGGGGTTTGAACCTGGTCCTTGCGTGTGCCAGGCCAGCGCTCTACCACTGAGCCACCACTCCAGCACCACCCCCACCCCGCCCAACCACTTTTGTTTGTTTGAGACAAGGTCTAAGTTGCTGAGACTGGAGTGGAACTTGCAATCTTCCTGCCTCACCTTCTCAAATCACTGGGATTTGAGACATGTGCCACCATGCCCAGGACTTAATATCTTAACGTTTTAAAGTCAAGGACAAGATTGCAGGGACTATATAGCACCAGACCTGACAAGTCGCAGGTGGTTAGAAGAGGCTACTGGTGTCAGCGTTGATGGCCACACCATTTGGACAGTGTAGAAAGGTTTCCTAGCTTTACTGAAGAGAACAAAGTGAAAATATATGGGACTATAGTACAGCAGTAGGTGCTACAGTCCACCCCAACCCAGGAAGAGCAATAGGAACTTTTTCTCTTTTCCCTGGTAACTTCATAACAGGACCTAGAAGGGGTGAGAAATCGTCACAGCACTGTGACCACATAACACACAACATGCAACTACATCTGCACAGGGGAGCTAGGAAAAGTTCCACTGGGAAAAAGACTTTGCACTGCATATGAAGAGTGAGACAGATTTTTGCCAGGCAGGGAAGCAAGAAAGAAGAGAAGAGAGTGTAAAGGCTTGGAGGAGCAGAAGTGCGAGCTGATGTTCCTCCAGAGCCTGCACAACAATAGTGAAAAGGAAGCGGTGCTCTAAGATCTGTCTTGAAATAATCTCTACCAGTCTTCAACATGCAGATCTAGAACCCAGCAGATCCTTACTGAGCTGACTGATGGCAGAGCCAGCTCAGTGACATCACCCTGATGGATGTGGTCATTTGCTGTCACCTGTGATACACATTCTCTTCTCTCCCTGATGACATATCACTGCACAGATGACAGCCAGCCATAAAGCAAAGGAATTATTTCCCCCTAAAACAAATATCAGCTAGACAATTCATGGGTCTTACGCAGAGATTTACCATCTTCTATGAAATATTCATAGAATAGTTGCCAATTGGGCTGAAATGATTACGATGCCTCAAAATGTCCTTTTTTGAGATTAACAGGCAGTCACAAATAAGACTTGCCTTTATCCAAGAAAGCAAGAACTTACCGGATGACCTACATTCTTTCCTTTGGGGGAGTTACAGAGCACTTTATTTATAGGATTTGCTGTAAGGGCCAAGAGACTTTCAGGTAAAGGCACGATTTCAGCAAACTGATAGTAGAAAAAACAGGATGCTCATTTTTAGAAAGCTAACCTGCAGGACACAAACACCCTCCCCTCCTTTCCAGAAAACAACAAAGTCACTTTAATTAGTGCTACACTTCATTCTGAAAGGTCATTATAGTGCCATTTGAAAACCTCAACAATGACAGAGGCCAGAAGATGGTGGCTCCTAGAAGTCACTGAGAAGCCTTTGCCTGTGCTTGTCTGTGGTGGAAGCACCCTGAGTGGCCCATAGGGCAAGTACTGAGCAGCAGGAACTCCCCTGACCCAGAACCTGCCTGCAGCTCCAGGCGAGGACACAGGGCCAGCACCAACCTGTGGTCAGGGCACATCCAGCTGCTGAAAAGTCGTGCAGGAACGGTTCTGGGAAAGCTCTTCCTCCTTGGAGTTCTGGACCTCCAAGAAGGCTGAGGAGAGGCGGAAGGCCTGGGGGGAGGTACACACCACAGGGTGCAGCCCCCGTTCCTGTGATGATGCCCCAGGAACCAGGTCCATCCAGAAAGGAGGACCCAAACATTCTCATGAACACAAGACAGAAACAGCACATTTGCTACCTGATCCTGTGGCAAAAAGATTCTTCCTACCAAGTGGCAGGAACCGTATTTGCAGCCTCCAGTGAGCAGCTGTTTTAGGACTACAAGAAAATGCATGCATGTGTGGGGATTTAGTTATAAGCTTCCTCATCCCATAGGGATCTGGGGTGGCTTGTAGCACATGTAACCAAATAATAGTAAACTATTAATACAGATTTAAAATGTGAGCAGGGAAAACAGAAGAGAAACTTAAAATTCAAGACCACAGAAATAAAACGGGTAACTACTCTACCATAACTGAACTTCCAGGTTGACTTTGGGGCTCTGGACCATCAAAATGAAGAGAAGCACCATTAGTCACTTCATTCTCCCTAGCAGGAAGGAGAAGGCATAGGACACCTCACAGAAGCACCGGTATCCTAGTCCCAGTTTTGAAAAGGAAATTCTCAAATGTCACATTCCCTGAAAACATCTACAGTAAACGTAGGAACTAACTTGGTATGCTTTTCTTTCCCATTGAATCATGACTGATTAAACAAATAAATGGTAAAACAGGACAAAACATTAAAACCCAACTCCATGAAGGTGGTTTATAATTTTGCTCAGTGCTATTCTTTGGTGGCTGACAAAGCAGTTCAAAAGAGAGTAGATGGATGCCATTTCCTCCAGTCAGTCTTCCAGAAACAAACATTCATTCATTTAATTTCTTTAGCTTCCCCTAGATGGTAAGAATCATGTTAGAGGCTGTGGATTCAAAGATATAGTAAGGTATAATCTCAGTTCTTGAAGACCTCTTGGTTTAGTAAACACTGATTTTCAACAACATTTTTGTTGTTATTGCTCTTGTTGTTTGAGACAGGGGCTCGCTATTTTGCCCAGGCTGGTCTTGAATTTGCAATCCTCCTGCCTCGGTCTGCTGAGTAGTTGGGACTGTAGGCATGAACCCCTATACATGGCTTCCAAAATACTTTTATCAGAGACCTTATCCCCAGGAATTTTCACTGCAGCTCTTCATGGAAACTTGAAACGGATGATACCAACACTATCTAACATGTTTCACCAAAAGCAATTATTAAAATGATTTCACACTTCATTTTTAAAATTTTTGTTGCCCAAAATAACCAATATAATTTAAACAAACCAATAATGAGCAAAGAATTTAACCAATAATAAAGACTTAAGACAAAGAAAAACACAGGACCAAATGAATACTCAACTGAATTTCACCAAACCTTTAAAAAAAAAAAAACTAATGCCAATGTTCCTCAAATTATTCCATGACATAGAAAGGGAGGAAACACTTCCAAATTCATTTTATGAAGCCAATATTATCCTAACACCAAAACCAGATAAGGACACACAAAGAAAGGTGCAGATTAATATCCTTCATAGATACAAAAATCCTTAATAAAATATTAGCAAACCATATTCAACAACACATTAAGAAAATTATACATCATGATCAAGGTGGTTTTATTCTAGGTTTGCAAGGATGGTTTAACATAAGCAAATCAATAAATGTACCTTGCCACAAAAACAGAATTAAGGACAAGAACCCATAGTTATCTCAATAGATGCAGAGAAAGCCTTCAACAAAATCCAGCACCCAGTCGAGATAGGGATAGAAGGAACTTACCTCAACACCATCAAGGCTATACGTGACAAACTCAAAGCCAACATCAGAGTCAATGGGGAAACACTGAAAGCATTTTCTTTAAAATCCAGAACAAGAGAAGGTTGTCCACTCTCACCACTCTTATTCAGTATGGTACTACAAATTCTAGCCAGAACATTAAGACAAATAAGGAAATAAAAGGGATACAAATAGGAAAGAAGTCAAATTATCAGTTTGCAGATGATATGATCCTCTCCTTAGATGATCCAAAAGCTCCACAGAAGACTGCTAGGCCTATTACAGCAACTCAGCAGAGCAGCCAGCTACAAAGTCAACACCTGTCCTCCACACCAATAACGAATCAGCTGAGAAAGAAATCAGGAAAACGATCTCATTCATAATAGCCTTAAAAACAGTCAACCTAATTAAGGAGATGAAAGATTCAGAAAGAAATTGAAGAAGACACTAGAAGATGGAAAGAATCCCCATGTTCATGGATAGGAAGAATGAATATTATTAAAATAGCAATGTTACCCAAAGCGATATACAGATTCAATACAATTCCCATCAACATACCAATGATGTTCTTCACAAGACTAGAAAAAAAAAAACAGACCTAAAATTCATTTGGGAGAGTAAGAGACCCAAAATAGCCAAAGAAATTCTAAACAAACAAACAGAAAGCAGTTGGAGGTATCACAACACTGTGGAGCTATAGATTGCATGGTATTAAAACAGACCCACTGACCAATAGACAGAATAGAAGACACAGAGACAAACTCACATACATGTAGTATTTGATCCTTGATAAAGGAACCAAAAACATTCTTTGGAAAAGACTGCCTATTTAACAAATGTGCTGAGAAAACTGGTTACCATATATGCAACAAGACTACTTCCCTCTCTCTCATCCTGCACAAAAGTCAACTGAACATGGATCAAAGACCTAGGAATAAGAACAAAAACTTTGCAACTGCTAGAAGAAAACACAGGGGCAACACTCTAACACACCAATGCAGGAAATTATTTCCTTAATAGGACACCTAAAGCTTAGGAAATAATAACCAAGAATTAATAAATAGGATGGTATCAAAATAAAAGTTTCTGCACAGCAAATGAAATAAGAGAATCTGAAGGAGAGAAAAATCTTTTTCAGCTACTCTTCCAAAAAAGAATTAATATCCAAAAAATATAAAGAACCCAAGAAACAATGCAGGAAAAAAAAACCCAATCAATAAAGGGACAAATAGACTAAATAGACATTTCTCAAAAGAAGAAATACAATACTTCTAATAAAAAAAAGAAGAAATACAAATAGCCAACAAATAAGTAAAGAAATGTTCAACATCTTTAGAAAACAGGAAAATGCAAGTAAAAATATTATGATTTCATCTCACACCAATGAGAATGACGATTACTAAGAATATAAGTAATAATGAATGCTGGCAGGGTTGTGGGGGGAAAATACACACTCATACATCTTCTGGTGGGATTGTAAATGAGTACAGTGACTACAGAAATCAGAACGGAGGTTGCTCAAAAGACTAGGAATGGAACCACATGCAACCCAGTACACCACTCGCTGGTACATCTCCCAAAGAATTAAACTCAGCGTACAATGCTGATATATACATACCCATGCTCATCCCGCACAACTCACAACAACCACGCAAGCAGCCGAGGAGTCCTTCAACAGATGAACGGATAAAGAAAATGTGGTGTAGACACAATGGAGTTTTATTCCACAACAAAGAAAAATGAAATTATGTCATTTGAAGAAAAATGGATAAAACTGAAAGCATCATGTTAAGTGAAGTAAGCCAGACTGGAAAAGTCAAGGATGTGGAAAGTAGAGAGAGAAAAGCAAAAACAAACAAACAAATAAAAAGATCTCACGAAAACAGAAAGGTCGCCTGATACCGGTAGGATGTTGCAAGGGGATGAAAGGGTCAGAGGGTAGGAGGAGGGGAACTAAAAGGGAGGGACTGGGGAATGAAATTGATCAAATTATGTTCACGACATGTAAAATAGAGCACAGCACCCCTCACTATTATGTACAATCATATTGCATCAATAAGAAAATTCATTACCTTTGACACTTAAAAAAATTAACACCAATCATTATGCAGCAAAGCTCTCAAAAAGGACAAAAATGTTTCCAACAACCACTTGCGCTCATTCTTGCTTTTTCTAGCTTGAGGGTTAGACAGCGTTGGTCTGAAACCTGGCTCTGCCATTTACTACCGTGGAGGCTCAGGCTTCAGTTTCCTCGTGTGGATAATGGGAGTAATGATGACACCTGACAGGTTAGTTACTGCAATCCAGAGCTAATAAATATAAAGTGTTTAAAACACTACCTGGCAAATAGCATTTAGCAAACGCTTGCCAATGCGTTACCCTGTACCACTGTTTCCAAATAGCTCCCTTCCTAGTTTCCCAGATATCCCCGGGGTATCCCCTGGTCTTGCCAGCGGTTCCATGTGGTCTGCAGGATCCAGGGCAGAATTATTGTCTCCAGCCCATTGACAGCTGGGCCACGTGACATGCTCGGCTGATAGCAGGTGAGAACACATGACAGTGTGAGTCTACTGACTCTCTCTTCCCTCTGCCTGAGCACAGCAGGTCCCAGACAGAGGCCACTCCTTCAGCCTGGATCCCGGAACAGAAAAATAGAGATCGAGAGCAGCTCTAAGGTCAGACTGTCATAGACCCTAAATATGGGCAAGAAACAAATCTGTCCTTAAGAGCTACTGGGATCCTGTTACCACAGGACAGTTCAATAAAAACTGACCAAAACCACAAGACCACAGTTATTATTACCGGATTAAGTTGTGACTGCAACACTACCACCACACACATTAAAAAAAAACTTCTGAAAAATATCAATAGGTAAGAATTCCAAATCTCCACACCTGATTCCTCATAACAGAGGTGAACTGGTCTAGTTACTACAGTGAGTGAAAGTGAGCAGTTCTCCATTGCAGCTTCTTTCTTCGTTTCCTAACTATGTCTCCTGACAAAGCCTCGAAGCCCAGGCCCAGCACCTCCATCGACGGCCTCCTCGGGAGCCATGGTTTCAAAATGGAAAACAAAAATCAGGAGGCTAGCTTTCAAAGGCCTCGGGTAGAAGCTCCACAGCCTTGCAAAACCAGCTGCTTTTTCTCTTAAAGATAAGGGAATTCATTAATGCAGATTTCATCATGGTTTATGACTAGCCTCTGCATCCTGATTTTTTTATTTCCTATCTTATCCTTTTGTAGTTTTTTTTTATAAAAATTAGTTTATGAAGATCGTTTCACTCTGTTAAATGTGACTGTTAAATGAGACTCCATCTCTCAACACCGGGGCAGATCCTCTTTCAGGCCCTGCACTGTGTTCATGCCTGGTGGCATTAAGAACTGAACCACTGCCACTCTCGACAACAATCTGTTAGCACTCCAACTTGCTGCTCTCAGGAATCTGAAGTCTAATGGGGAAAATAAGACAGCAAGGAAACAACCAAATGCCTTCATGTCACATGAAGCACCAGGAAGAAAAGAAACAAGAGTGTTTCGATAGAGGTATGGGGCGAGATGAATATCACTCAGCCCACCAGGGAAGACTCATCTGACTAGGGGCAATTAAGGCGAGACTTGAAGTATAAGAAGCATTTAGTTGTGCAGGTGAGACCCTGCCAGAGATTTAAGAAGCTGAATGTGGCCAGGCATGGTGCTGCACACCTGAAATCCCAGCGACTTGGGAGGCTGAGGAAGGACGATTCTGAGTTTGAAGCCAGCCTCCCCAACTTAACAAGGCTCTGAGAAACTTAGCGAGATCCTGTCTCAAAATTAAAAAAATGGGCTGGGGATGTGGCTCAGTAGTTAAGCACCTCAGGGTTCAATCCCTGTTACCAAAAAAAAAAAAAAAAAGAAGGAAAGAAAGAAAAGAAATGTAATAAAATGAAATGGAGTTTCCCTTGCTCTCTACAGTTCAACAAGAGAAAGAGGAAGAACACAGGAGGATGAAGGTCAGCAGCAGAATGCTCCTAGGTTCAACCCAGTACTACAAACCAATGAGGAAATAAAAAAATGTGATATAGCAAAAAAGAAGCCAGCTTGGACTGGAGTGGTGGCTCAGAGGTTATGGCCCTTGCCTGGCATGTGCTAGGATGCGGGTTTGAGCCCCCGCACCTCATGCACAGTGAAGTGTCAGAGCAATGAAAGCCACATGAAAAGCTAACATTGATTCACTCTTTCTCTCATTGTCCTTCTCTCAAAAAAAAAACAACAACAACAACAAAAAAAAAAACAACAACAACAAAAAAAAAAACAAGCCAGCTTGAAGCGGCTCTCAGCAACCCAAAACACTGGCTTATTACAAAACAAAAAAAGAGTAATTGTACAGTGATAAAAGCTCAGCAGTCACTATTTTAATCAAGTGTTCAAAGGCAACATCATCAATAAAGTGCTAAATCAAAATCATCTGCCACCAGATAGGACGCCGTGATTTTCCTGGGAAGATACCTGAGTCTGATCATGACCAAGTAAGAGGCAATAGCAAAGTGGGAGGTATCTGAAAAATGACTGACCTGTAAAAGTGTCAAGTTTATGAGTGAATTAAAGCAACATTCAACAATAAGGATGAATCTTATATACGATGTTGATATATTTTTTGTGTGTATGCTGGAAACTGAACCCAGTATCTCAAACATGAGATACATGAGTCATACCCACAGTTCTGGAAGAGATACATTTTAAATCTATCTCTTCTTTTTTGGGGAGGGGGTGGCAGTTACTGAGGATTGAACCCAGGGGCACTCTACCACTGAGTTTTACCCCCAGCCCTTTTTTATTTTGAGACAAGGTCTCACTAAGTTGCTGAGACTGGCCTCAAACTTGCAATCCTCCTGCCTTAGCCTCCTGAGTGGCTAGGTGGTATGCCCCACCGTGGGCAGCTGTTGAATGAATATTGCCATTTAATATAATACAAAAATGAACAGAACTGAACTATATCATTTATGTGGTAAAACATTGAGAAAAGTAAGGAAATTAACACAAAAGTGAAGACAGTACAGGTGGGGACAGAAGGAGTCAAGATGGGGAAGCACAGGGGTAATTTCTGGATGCTGGCAATTCAAGTTGTCCCCAAGGTGGTGTGCCCCTAAGCACTTACTTTATCATTGTTTGTTAGTATGTACATATATAATTGGTGCACTTTCTGGATATATATAATTTTCTACAATTTAAAAATTATTATAAACAGTAGATTACATTTTCTGGCTGCTCACCTGTGCCAGTTACTGCGCTGAGCACGTATATACATTTTGTCCTTTTGAACCTTCCTAAGTCTATGAGGCAGACACTATTGCTATCTTCTCCAGTTTACATACATACAAACTGAAGCTCAGTGACTTACTAACACCACAGCACTATCAAATGGGGACATGAACCCACTTAGGCTGACACCCGAGTTTGCATATTTAACCACTAAGCTCTGGTTCCAAGTATTGCTTTGACTATTCTGTTTTTCATTATGTTGTTGGCATTGGGGCTTCCTGAGAAGTTTCACTGTAAGTTCTCAAAGAACCCAGGACGGTGCTTTACAACTGAGGCTCCATAGTACCCCTGGTAGCTTGAACACCTTACCAGTTCCAGGAGGACCACGAACTTTCCTGTAATGTGCTGAGATTTCCCAGTCCTTCAATCAGGGCAGAGAGACCGAGTTTTCAATTATAAGTGACTTAAGAAGTCACTTAAACTATGAAAACATTTACACTAAAGTCAAAGTTAACAAATTTGTGCGACCTCACAGCAAGAAAGCATGCACGGACGTTACGGCAACCTCAAGGGTGGTGCATGAGATGGCACCACCTGGGCACGGCCTGCTTGAAGGAATCACGTGTGGTCATCAAAATTCTAAGTAGCTCCGTAACACAGGTTTCTGTATTTCACAAAGACCTAGGGAGTCAATTTGACTATACGAGTTTTGAACAGGAATCAAGGGTTTTTTTTTCCTTTTCCTTTCTTTTTTTTTTTTTTTTAAGAGAGAACCAGTTTTATTTATTTTTTCATCTGGTTTTTGTTTTTCTGACAGTTAATTTTGTGTATGTTGTGCTGGCGATCAAACACAGGTCCTTGTACATGCCAGGCAAGTGCTCTATTGCAGAGCCATGGCTCCAGCCCTGGAATTACAGCTTTTGAGTTATTGTTTTCAGATTTATCTGATGTCTGCCTCTCTAAAAAAAATTTAAAAAATAAAATAAAAATAAAATCTCTACCTCCTGTTTTGCTCAAACATTATTCCATTTATTTCCCATGTTTCAGGAGTTTTATTTGCAAATAAACAAAGGCAGAACATTGAAAAAGAATTTTATAAGGCGATGTCCAAAAAGGAATAAAATTTTTTTTCTCTTTGTAAGTTTTACCAATCTCAAACTGCAGGATTTGAGGAGTTCAGGAATTTTATCTACCTTCTTGAAAGACTACAGTTTTGTATTGAGTTGGCAGTATAATACCACAATGGGTTTCATCATGTATTTAACTCTAATCAGTGTTAAGATGGCACAGAAAATAGAGCTGAGATCAATTAGCAGCGCTGGCAGGAGGACAGAGAAGAGTTGGTAGTAGTGGCCCTGGAGCAGAGAGGAAAAAGACTGTTACAGATTTCACTGTTTCATTGCTACTGACAGAAAATATATGCTTAATTTTTAAATTTTTATTTTATTATTATTATTATTATTACTATTACTATTATTATTATCTTGGTGTGTGCATGTGCAGATTGAACCCAGGAGCACTCTATCACTGAGTTACAGCCCCAGCTCTTTTTATCTTATTTTAAGAGAGGGTTTAGTTAAGTTGCCCGGGTAGGCCTTGAACTTGCAATCCTCCTGCCTCAGTCGCTCAAGTAGCTGGGGTTCCAAGTGTGCAACTTCAAGATCACCCTGTGCAGCACAGCAAGACACTGTCTCAAAATGAAGGGAGGAGGAGGTAGGGTGGGCTGGGGATGTAGCTCAGTAGAACAGCATTTATCTAGCATGTGTGAAGGTTCAATCCCCAGTACTGAAAAAAAAAATCAATTCAGCAAGATAGGAAGAAAATAATAGAACAACATGAAATCTTAACACACACAGAAAAGAGACAGTAGATATACAAAGTTGCTCAACACCATCATCCATTAGGGGAAAGTAGATCAGAATCACAGTGAGGTACCACTTCACACCCACTAGGACGTGCGCTGGTTTACTAAGGCTGACAGAATAAAATGCTACTGAATAGGTGACTTCAGCAACAGAAATTTATGTTCTCACAGTTGTGGAGGCTCAAAGTCTACAATCAAGGTGTCAGCTGGTTTGGTTTCTCCTGAGTTCTTTGTCCTCAGCTTGCAGACAGTTACCTTTTCACTGTGCCCTAATGTGGCCTTTTCCCTGTGCTTGTGCCTCCCTGGGGTCTCTCTTGTGCTTCTTAAAAGAACAACAGTGGGGCTGCAGTAGGGGCTCATTGGTCACAGTGCTTGCCTGGCATTCCCAAGGACACGGGTTCAAACCCCAGGACCATATACACAACAAAGTGTCAGAGCAACAGAAGCCACATGAAAAACTAAATAAAACTGATTATCTCTCTCTCTCTCCCCACTGTCCCTCTCTCTTAAAAAAAAAAAAAAGAAAGAAAGAAAAGGACAACAGTCCGACTGGGTTAGGGCCCCACCCTTATGACCTCATTTATCCTTAGCTTCCATAAAAGCCCCATAGCCAAATACAGTCACACTGGGTGTTAGGACTTTAATACATGAATTTTGGTGGGCACAATTAAATACACAAAAGATAGCTATATACAAAATGCAATAAGAAGAGTTGGTGAGGCTGTAAAGAAATTACAACCCTGATACATTGCAACAAGTTTGGAAAACAATCTGTCAATTTTTCAAAGGTCAAACATCTGGGGCTGGAGCAGTTAGGGAGCCTGCCTGCCATGCACAAGTATGTGAGTTTGAACCCCAGCACCACGTACAGAACAAAGTGTTGGAGCAACTAAAGACACACAAAAAACTAAATAAAATTGATTCTCTCTCTCTCTCTCTCTCTCTCACACTGTCCCTCTCAAGAAAAAAAAAAGTTTAAATATAGAATGACCTCAAGGCCCAGCAATTCCACTAGCACCCAGACACAGACAAGAAATGAAAACATATATCCACAGAAAACTTGTACCTGTACGTTTATGCTCTAACATGGATGAAGCTTAAAAACACTACACTAAGTGGAAGAAGCCAGTCACAAAAGGCCACCTATTACACGATTCCTTTAATATAACATGGCCAGGAACAGACAACCTTAGACACAGAGAACGGATTAGCAGCTGCCTCCCACTGAAGACAGGCAGGAGATT
>PVKS010011178.1:0-57276 GCA_004027875.1 Aplodontia rufa
ATTTAAATATGCATATATTACATATGTAAATATATCTTACATATATATTACATATGTAAATATGTATATTACATATAACTTTTGGGAAAATGAAAGCAATAAGATGTGCTGGACTTAATACAGATGGGAAATTTGCTTTACAAATTATCTTCCTAAGGATATGTATTTATAGAACATATGTATTCTATGTATATATATTATTTATAAATAATATATGGATACTTATAAATATTGAGGTATTTGTTCTATATCTATATACAGATATATCTATAAATGCTTATATAATTATACATATTTATAATATATAGAATATAATATACACATTCTATTCTATAATATAATCCTATATATTTATAGAATTATTCTATAGTATGTCCAAGACTACTGCTTCTCCACAACCACTAGAACTGTGTTAATCATTACAAGCCTGTTTTCTCTGGACTCTGCCAAAATCCATGTTGAACAGCCATACAGCTTTGCTTTTCAAAAAGAAAAAAAAAAAGTGGTGGCGATAGGTGTGCCAAGCCACTGACTCTTCCAGTTATTCTGCCCGATCACATTTTTCAGTTCTTAAAGCTTTGGTTGTCAGAGAAAGTCTAATTCTACTCTGTTTCAGTGTGGATTATTGGGCAGGCTCTTAAGGACATAGAAGGCATTTAGATTCCTCTAGAGAATGAAGTTGTTTTGCAAGTGACCAAAAGGACAGCTAAAGTACAGCCCAGAGACAGAGCATGAGAGCTCTGACTTTGACATTGTTACCATCTGGGTATCAGAAAAAAATGAAGCAACATTTATTTTTCCCTTTGGTTTCTGCCTTTGTTTTTGTGAGTTTTGGAAAGGACTGTCACAAAGTGGGCGTGACGCAAGTGTAAATCTTCCTCTATGTTATTGGCAGCTGATGGCTCTTGTGAAGGTGTCTTTGAGAGGGAAGCTCAGAACAAATACTTTTGGAGAGGTCCCTGATTAACCATTTAAGTCTTCACCCTCTCCAAGTACCTGCTATTCTCCAAGTAAGTGCTCATCAAAGATCCAGATGTTTACCATGTGCCAAATTTGGTTTTCAAATTTATCAAAAACTCAGATGACAGGTGTTAGGATTCCAAAATGATACCAGCAGAAGGGGAAGAGAAGTCATGAAATGATTGGAGACACTAGCTTTACTATGTTTCACTTTGACATCCTGTCCCTCCCTTCAGGAGAAAGAAAGGAAAAAGTATAAAGTTTTGAATTTTTTTTAATCTAGAGGATCAGTTGTTTTCCTATCATGTTGCCACCTCAATAGGCCCTAAATTATCTTGGAATTTAGTATAGTGGTTAATGTAATAAAGTAAAATTAGTGGATTGATTTTTTTTTAAAGATATTTTTGAAAAATAAGTGGGCTGGAGCAGTGGCTCGGTGGTTACAGCGCTTGCCTGGCAGCGCGTACACAACAAATTTTTGAGCAACGAAAGTCACATTAAAAAAAATAAAGTTGATCCTGTCTTTCTCTCTCTTTCACTGTTCCTCTCTCTTTAAAACAGAAAAAAAAGATAGAAAAAAGAAAAAGAAGTGGTGGTAAAAGAAAGAAAACTAACGAAATCAAATCTTTCCAGGGAGAACCATTCATGAAATGTACCATTTAGCATCACAGGCCGTCTCTTATAGTTTAAAACAAAAATAAGGCACACTCTGGCTTCTCCAAGATTCCTTGAGAGTCAGGGGTAGGGGAGGGTCTATGGATAGGCCGTCTGCAGCTATGGAACTCCTTCTGGATCAAAGATCAATTTCCCAAGCAACAAGGTTTAGATACTTTTAATACTTGTTCTCTTTTACTAGGCAGGACTGAGCACAGAGAAGATAATGATTTTTTTGAAAATTTCTAACAATTAATTCCAGCCGGAATGAGATCCCACTTCTCCCAGCAAAGCAGTAGTGTGCTTTTCTTTTGGTACTAAATAGAACTGAATGAAGAAGTGTGGGGAAATGAAGCGTGCATCTTAGCACCACCGTCAACAGAAGGAAGTTCTCTTGAGAGCAGTCTTTTTAGTTTCAACTTTTTTTTAAAATCTTGGGTCATTTTAATGTTATCAGTCTATATGTGCCTGAGTGCATGAGCAAATGTAATTATGCACACTTAAAACAAGTGGACATTCTTTGCATCAGTAAATGTTGTGCGTACTCCCAATAAGATGAACAGAGATGCAGAAGATGTGGCCTTAACCCTCTGATGAGCATGGAAGGAGTGTTTGAAACATTTGTTCTTTTCACTGTGGTTTGAATCTGGGTTGAGAAAGCTACTTACTTACTCCAGTCTGAAGGATTTTCAGAATGTTTTCTCTTGATTTAAATTTCCCAGCATGCCTCTGAATTAAGTATGGAACGTAAATGTAATAGAAGGCGCGCGCGCGCACACACACACACACAAAGAAAGGAAAAGGAGAAAGTAGCATTTACTGTATTTTGTGATTTATGATTTTACTATTAGAAGTAGGAGAATGGGCTAAAATTGATATACCTGCTACAGTCAAAAAAAGCTATGCTCTTCTTTTGGAGAAGCTAGATTGGACAGAGCCAAGAGCTGATATGCTATCATCTCACTTATTTAGAGGAAAAAACAGACTTCTATGAGACACCAATTTTTAATATAAGATTAGGCTAAATCAGGGAGGGTACCTTTCTCCCTTCCAAAATTCAAATGAAGACAAACCCCCAAAGCACCAGGATGAAGAATCAGTTCCTGAGGATTGGGGACCATTTACCTCTAATAAACATCATTAGCTGATTCCAGTTTACAGAAATTCCTTAGAGAACTGGTGTCAAGAAAATCTCTGTTCTCTGCTCTGCTTCTTTAAAAAGAAGTCACTTTTAAGTGATGAGCTTTCGCTTTCCAGAATTTTCCAGTTCTATTGGTCTAAAGTCGCTTTGTATGTTGCCCAAGGAGCAGAGCCCTTGGTGCTGCTCCACGGTGAATCTTCCTCCACTGGAAAGGTAGCTCCCTCTTCAGAGTGGCTTTCTCACATACTGTCTGGGACAAAGTCAGGAGAGGAGACAGAGCTCCCAAGCCTCGGCTGATGTGAATCGCACTTCTTAGCTCTTCTTGGAGAGGGGCCTGCATGGAGCCGGCCTTTGAGACTTTCCCCTTGTTTATAGCACTTTTTCAACTCAGGCATTCTCAGCTGACCAATGCTAATGCTTTTTTTGTTCTTACTGCCCTTTCCAGAAACTGTGCAAAAGGGGAAAACAGTTCCCATTCCTCATTCCAGCCATGCCATCCAATAGCACATTTCTCAGACCCTTTTTTCACATGACCACAGAAATGTCTTGGGGGATGAGAATCTGAAAAGACCAAATGACTTCTCCTTCCCTGTCCCTGGGAAATGGACCACATTTGCAAAACCCAGCTGGCTCCGCTTTTTACTGAGGGATGTGGTGAGTTACTGTGTGGCATCCATTTCACAGGTGTTTCTTGTGAAGTCTCCCTGCAGTTCCTTCACTCCCTCCGACCTGTGCAGACAAGTCATCAATGCAAGACAAAATTGTGCAGTTGTTGTTGGTCTGGATTCTTCCCTGTATCTCCTCAGTTCACTCACATTTTTCTATAGTGCAGAGGCAAGGCATCCCATTTTAATTGTGGTGTGTGACTTCCTGGCCAGTAGGAGGGCCCTGAGGGTGGGGATTAAATCATTTAGCTCAGCATTCCCAGGGTCCAAAAGTCAGCCTGCTTCAAAGGAAAAGAGGAACAAATGAACGAGTGCATTAAGTGGGACGGTGTTGCAACTTCCGTGCTTATCACAGTTTCATGATTGAAGGCAAATGTGATATTTGTGTATTTTGGCCACCAGCTTTTTTACCTCAAAAAAGAGTAGTTCTCTAAAAATGGACTACATATTTCCATCTACTCATGTGAAAATTTTTCTGTGGGGCCTTTTAGAAATGGATTTTTGTTATTTTTCCATTATAACAGATGTTTTTTCCCTGTGACTATGAATGGTGAAATGAACTTTCAGGACTTTTAAGGAAGCAAAAATAACCTTCTATTTTCTAGAGTCGATCTCCTCAGGTTTTATTATCATTAGTTAGATTCTTTTATAATGGCAGACATTCATATTTTGGTCCAGGTTATGTTGCCAGCGTGCATGTCTGCTTTTACAATCCATAGACAGCCTTGAAAAGTTGCAACCACTATCTAAAGAGTGACATCTTAAAATTCTTTATTGTTCTCGTGTAACTCTTCAATGAGACGTTCATTGTTCTCCATAGGTCGCCTTAATCTCCAATATAATGGGTCCTATGAAATTATCATATGGCTTGTATGGTGTACCAAATATAGATACAATGGCATGTTAAACACAATTTTAAAGTTCTGAATGGAAAAGAGGCAGGGTACATTTGTATAGTGTTTTCTCTGTGCCTCATATAAATCTTACATTGTACAAGTAAGAATGTATTTAACCCTTATAACCACTTTATGATGATATTCTTATTAGCCCTATACTATAGAGAATGTAACCAAAGAATAAAATGTTAATGTAGGAGAATTGAAGAATGAAATCTAAGACTAAATATCAAATGCACAGAAAAGAAGACTCGACAGCTAGAGCGTTTTAGTGAAGTCTGCGCTTTGGAGAAGGCCTGTTAGAACCAAAGAATCAAACAAAACCAGAATTTACCAATTTCCCAGCCTAGTAACAGATCTTACTGTGTGCACCAGTATACTTTACAAGATTGATATAGCAACTTCCCCTAAAAGAAGGACTACAATAGGATTTCCAGGGCATACTGGGTAAAAGATGTATCAAGCCCTATCAAACATGGAATCAAATATAGCGCCTCTAAAATCACATCCTTGTGCAATAGAAGTTTGTTTTGTTTGCCCTAAAGCATTTTGTTTCATTCCTCAATAACAACAGTAGGAATTGGCCCACGGATTTTCAGATGCCAGCATGCCCAAAATTGATATTAGATGAATCACTTCTCCCGACACTACCGAAGTTGTGTTTCCCTGAACCTAGTTTTTCTGTTTCTCGCACCTGTTTGTTCTATTCAAGAGCCATTTTCTGTTTCACCAGTATTGGAGTAGGTCGTTTGTTTTTAAAACCTGTATTATATTCATTGCTAAATTGTACAAGTGCCCTGTGACTGCTCGAACGCTCTGAGGCTTCTCTGTAGTGTAAGGGAGCCAGAAAATTGCTAGTTGAAGGAAAAGCTGTCTAAATTAGAGTGATATTAATAGCAGTCCCTGGAGGATCAGCTCCTGGTCTCTCCGTGATTTTGGGCACAAAGAGGCAACAGCTGTAAACCGCTCATAAATAGCTGTGGACCACACATTTCAAACTGTCTACATCAATGGGAAAACTGTTTTGATTCTTAAAATTACAGACTTGAACCAAGGTTTTGGCCTTGTAAAATAATCAAGCTGTCACATCTTCAAAATCTGAAATCAAATTTAAAATTCCATGGCTCTGGAGTAACCATTAAGACTGAAAAGTAACCAATATTAAAGTATCTGGACTTTGAAGACAAGTCAAAAAAATGTATGGTAAATCATTATAAAATAAAGTAAAACAAGCTATAAAAAAGGATTATTAATGAAGTTTACCAAGTTTTTTTTTAATGAGTTCATATATCAAGTGAGGGATTCTGTTTCTGTATTCTAGAATTAGTAAGAGAATAGCTGCAAGATATACAGAAGGACAATAGATGGAAGGCCATTTTTTTCTTAACAGGAAGATACCCCATCAGAGTATGCCTTAAGAAAAAGTGGAGGAGACAAAGATGTTCTTACTCTCCAAGTCTTACTTTCTAATACCGAAGGGTATTGCTTTGGCCACATTTAGCATCAGATACTTCTCCTGCACGTGTAAATGAATAGGACACAAAATTACTCTACTCTCCCCATGGCATTTTGTGATGCTTTTATTTTCACAAATACAAGAAAAAATAGACTAAGAGATATTAAGCAAAATTATAAAAGTTGCATATTCTAAAAAGAAACCAGAGATTTGATGAACAAGAGTATTTTAAAAATCATTAAATCACTTCATGAAACACTGAGGTAACTATAGATCACCTAGACAAATCCTAGCTCTGTTATGTAAACTAAGTTGAGTTACTTTGCCTTTCTGTGCCTTGGTTTCCCTGTCTGCCCAATGGGGGCAGTAACATATCTACCTAATGAAGTTGGTGTTAGAATTAAATTCAATTGATATGATGCGTACATATCCATATATATTTATTGTCATTATTGCTGTTCTTCTTAGTTTTTATTTGTTCATACAATCAAATAATAAACATCATTGATTTTATTGCAGCTGTTATTTATTGTTTTTGTTATTTCCCATGCTGTGTTAAGTACTTTGGGGTCATTATTTCACTTAAATTTTATGACAACCTTACAAGGTTGCTACTATTACGATCCCTGCTTTAAATTAGAGAAAATTAAGGCACAAAGAGGGTAAGTAACTTGCCAGAGTGACAAAACTAGCGAGTGGTAGACCTGGAGTATACAAATACATGTTTCATTATTTGTTTGTACCCGGGACTGTGTGCAGAGGTACTTAGTCACTGAAACACATCCGCCTCATCCCCAGCCCTTTTTATTTTTTATTTTGAGATGGAGTTTTCACCAAGTTGCTTAGGGCCTTGCTTGCTAAGTTGCTGAGGCTGGCTTTGAATTTGTGATCCTCCTGCCTCAGGATCCTGAGCACTGGGATTATAGGCATGCTCCACCATGCCCAGCTCAAATACATGTTCTCATTGTAAGCACAAACCATATTTTTATATTCTCTTCCTATGTCCTTGCACCTCATGCAGCAGGGTTTCATTATTGGTTTTTAATTTATTTGTGACATTATTTTTAGTTGACCTGATGCATAGAATTTCATTTTTCTTCTATTTGGAGTTTCTAACCTGGGTCTTTTGACTTAAGATAAACTTTCTAAGTTGAAACACCACAAAAAGCAAAGGTTACCAGGTAACATTTAAGTTAAGCATTGTAAATGTCTAGAATAAATCTTGTAATGTAAATCATTTTAACCATGGATAATGCCCAGCATAGATCTTTAAAAAAGCAGAGAAATGAAATTTTCTTGTAGCCTTGAATTAAGATGTCCAATGTCCTTTTAACCATAGCTTCCATGAAGAAGTAATGAGCTAGACTGGGCATCTTTCTTCTGTTGGGTGGAGAATAATCCATAAGGAACATTGTCAGAAATGAAGAAAATGCACCAAATGTGTTTAAGGTTCTTTTGTTTTGCCCATTGTACTCTTCAAGCCTTGCAAATTTTAATGGGAACATAACCTCAGTGCTTGTCTCCTCTGTCAGTTCCCATACAATGACACAACTTAACCCTTATAGAGACCTCCATTTAAGGAACATGTGGTCACAAAAAGACTCCAGTGAAGATCAGGTGGCAAATCTAACTCTCCTCTATCCTATCATCTTGCCCTGGCTCCATAACAGCTGGAAGAACAGAAGTGAGGGTGTAGCAGCTGTTAATGAACAGTCGACTCTGCCAATGTAAAATCACCACACTTAACAAAATTTAGATAGAATAGAATTCTTCATATGTTCAATTTTTACAACTAGCTGTGTAGATCTTTTCAAAACTTGAGTTGCAAACATCCTTGGTATTCAGTCATGATGATCCGTAGGAGTTGTGGCAAATGAATCTTTCAAGGAGTCTGACAGCATCTTGGTGTGTATAAGGATCTACTCAAGTGGGATTCAGCTCTCAAACTTTGAAGGAATGCAACACACAGAGAACTTCCTGAGCATTCCACCCTGCTTGGAATTCCATGCAGAGTGATCTCCCTGCAGAGCATTCAGACCTGAGTCTCCAGGGTCTTGTTGCTCCACCTGCTTAGAGTATTTTTCAGTTTACAAAGCACCTTTCACGTAATTACCCCATATGATCCTTCACAACAGTCCTGCAAGGTAGATAGGACTAGGATCATTATCTTCATTTGAAAACCAGGGAAGCTCAGACTACAAGGACTATGGATAAGTCCAAGCACAGGAAGGCCAAGTAAAAGCAGAAGACTTCAAACCCAGACTTTCTGGCTCTAAATCCAGTGCTCCTTCCACAAAACCTGCTAGTGTAGATGAAACCAAGCCCTACTCTCAGCACCATGAATATGTTGCTTTGGGGAATTAACCTTAAAATTTCTCTCTGCAGGTAGAGAATGGGTCATTTGCAAACACTAATGCACTTAGTTAAGGTTTAAGTGACACTTGTAGCCAACAGCTAATCCTGTGGATCCTTAACATAAAACTGATCTCTCTATTGATCAGAAAACAAATTTGAGTCTCAAGGCCTCTCTGCCCTGTAGGTCATAATTATTACTTACCTTCAAAGTATATACAGATTCCTCATCTTCTATCCATACTCCTGTAGCATATTCCAGAGAAGAGTAATAGAGTTTCATTTCTTCAAGTGAATTTTAAAATGTTTTAATTATAAAACTTGAGCATTTAACCCTTGCTGTATTTATTTAAAACAAGGTAAAATTGAAAAGTTTAGCCATTTGTCAGTTATTTTAACACTAATTTGATTAACCTTTGTGTTAAATAAAAAGGCTTCAGTTTTGATGCACTTTTGCAATACAGAAAGAGATGCATTTATATTTTTATGGTCTATGTGTTGCATTTGGAAAACGGGCACTTTGTGCTATTATAACTTCATATCTGTATATATGTAGCTCAAATTTAATAGTGTATAAGGGAAAGACCAAAAGGCTGATGGCATGACACAGCTTCAACTCTTGTCCATTTACAGAGGGACCTTCCAATGAACTCGCCTCCATTTGTAACTACCAGATTTGATGTAGGAACATTTTGAGTTTTTGTGAGCCCTTTGTGTGAGCACCAACATTACTGCAGGTCTGGGAAATCAGAGCTGCCCCCTCCTCCAACAAAATAGGATCTCCTCTTTATGCCCTCTTTGGCCAGGAAACCAGCATCCCATCTCACTAAATAAAGCATGTTAACCATGTTTTCTTCTTTCCCCTCCTTGTTATGCAAGCACCCCTTAGTGAATGACTGTGGGTTTTCACTCCATCCTGATGCATTAAACCCAAGAGAAGAAAAGTCCAGACTCATCTATAATTGATATGGTGTCACTTGACAACCCTATTTAGTTAATTACTGGTGGCTGTGCCTCACATTCAAAGCACAGAGAGGTATGGGTTTCAATATTAAAAGCCCTTATAGCTGATAAATAGCATTCAATTTTAGACATCCTATAATGAACTTTCAGGCTTTCTATATAGTTTACACTTCAAGTAAAGCTCCTGGGATTAAGCTTCATCCCTCCACACTCATGTACAGGAATAGGATTTGTTTGCTTTCTGTAGCTTCCTCTTGGATGACCCATTGAGGATGCATCTCCTTAGATTTCTTAATTATTCAGAATATTTGGAATGTATACATCTTCCCACATACCAGTATACCCCAAACCAATTCATGTAATCCTATAATATACAAAGCACATGTGCCAGTGTTCCAAATCTGGCTTGTCACTATCTGGGGAAGCTCAGTTGAAATTAGCCCAGGTTAAGTTAGAACCATTTAGTTAGAATACGATTTCTAAATAAAATATAGAAGCAAGTGAAAAATGTTGAGAAGTTATTGCTTAGCCTACTGTCACTGAAATGCAGCTGGGAATTAGGACTAAATGCCTGTTCTAACTTGGCCAATGCCGAGCTACCAGGACTTTCTAAAATATGTCCTGGCCTGTGGAGGTGCATTCCTCTGCACTGAATTCTTTGCACTGCCCATGGCTGGACCAGGTGTCTTTTGACTAATACATTACTGAGATCCTTTGTTTATCTAAGGACCACCTGTTATTTCTCTAAAGAGCTTTCATCTTTACAAATGTGTTCATATGCACAAAAGAGGATGCTTCAATGATTGAGGGAGGGAGGGAGTAGTGAGAGCATAAGTGTCCACTCCCTTTTCTGCTTTTCATCATGGCCACCCACAATAGAAACCTCCCAGACTGACTGCGTCCTATTTCAGGGACAGGGAACTATTGTGTGTGTGTGTGTGTGTGTGTGTGTGTGTGTGTGTGTCTGTCTGTCTGTCTGTCTGTCTGTATTTATATGTATGTATATTGAGTAAATGAATGAATAAATTAACAGGGAAGAGCCATGAGATAGAAACGGAAAATAAAAAAATAAACTTTGGTCATCAGTAAAACTTGACTCTGGACAGGAAAACCAGTCAACTGATAGTTGGGGAAGAAAGGCCATCCATCTTTTTCACTATAATACCAGGGTCTTTCACATAATAGGTGGTCCAAAAATATGTGTTGAACTCATCCATTCGGTAATTATTAGAGCACCTCTGATGCCTAAAGTGCTGTACTTGGCTCGGCAGAGATAAATAACGAACAAGGAAAACAAGCAAACTAATCAACAAAATAATGCAATATCAGGTAATGATAAGGAATGTGAAAACCAAATACATTCAGTTAGGGGATGGAGAGTAAGAAAGGGGTGGCATTTTAGCAAGGGTGGGGAGAATTCTCTAAAAATGTGGTATTTCATCTGAGCCTGGAAAGAAGAGAGAGAACAAACCATGGAGAAATATGGGGTAAATTCTTCTAGGCCAAGAGAGAAACAAGACCTAAGGGGCCAGCTGGGTTAGGGAGGGTGAGGAGCAGAAAGCAGGTCCTGTGGCTGGAGCCCAAGGAGCCCAGAGATAAGAGGGAGAATAATGCTCACCCTGGAGTTATGGACCTGACAACACAGGGGCCTCTTGGACGGGGTGAGGAACTTGGGGATTTTGTCCCAAACGTAATGGAAGATCATTATATGTTTTGAATTAGGAGTAGCATGACAGGCCTGTGTTTTTAAAGGATAGCTCTGGTTGCTGTATGGAGAACACATCTGTGGAGGAGCAGTTTGGGTTACAGAAGCACAAAGGAGCAATGAAGAGGTATTAGACTAGGATCCTGGTGAGAACAGATGAGCCAGGATCATGAAGGTGATGGTGAAAGTGATAGAAAAAGGATTTTTAAAAACTGGACTAAATTCCTTAAAGGTCCTGGAACCAGCTGCAGCCTGGAGCCTCACTCCCCCCGTCCCCAGCTATTCACTTCTCAGACATCCTTTAAGCTTCTGGAAACCTTTCTCCTCACCCCTTCTTACCCCATGGGATAGGCAGAATAAGACCCTTCCCCTTAAGCTGTCACATTTCTTGACAAAGGGGACTTTGTGGATGTGATTAAATTAAGGTCCTTGGGCTGTGGAGATGAGCCTGGATTTTTCTAGTGAGTTCAATCTAATCACTCGGGTCCTCAAAAGTCAAGCTTGAAGCCACAGAGAAGTGACCGTGGAAGAATGGTCAGAAAGATGCACTGCTACTGACTTTGAAAGGAGAAGCATCCATGAGCCAAGGAATATGAGTGACTTCTATTGGGTGAAGAAGGCAGGGAAGAAGTTCTCCTCTGGAGCATCCAGAAAGTCACACAGCCCTGGCGACACCTTCACTTTAGCCTAGTGAGACCTGTGTTGCAATTCTGATCTACAGAATTGTGACATTGTAAATATGCATTGTTTTAAGCCACTAAATTGTGGGAATTAATTACAATGGTACTCTCTTAATCCATCTCCCTCTGTGGAGCTCTTGGCATCACTATGGATCTGAAGATAAGGTTAGAGCATCCCTCAGTCGATGTTGGAATAGCCTGGCATTAAATAACGGGCCCTTGAATTTTCTCACAGACACAGTGTAGTAATTTGGGAGCTCTGCACCCATCCTATGCCTCCAAATAGTGTAGTTTGCATGGGTGACAGCTTATCATGAGGGTTTTATGTAATTGCTGACTATAGACTAGGGATTTTGATGATCTTAATCAATTAGAGAGCTGTCAGGTCGTGAGATATACCAAAAGGCAAACGGCCCAAAATAGGCCGTGTTATCCTCCTAGGCCACATGCCCTGGGAGGCTTCAGTCTACATCTTTTTATCCTCTGCTTCTGGATGCTATAAAAACAGAAGCAGTCAGAGTGACCCAGGAGAAGTAACTGGAAGGCAACACAGTGACTCAAGTCACAAGGAGCACAGGCTGCTGAGCACAGCACCTGCTTCTGTGTTGTCTTCATGCTCCGTCTTAGTGCATGGCTCCTTCCTCCAAGACCTCAGTTCCAGGCTGAGCTTGATAAGTTCTCTTACTGCTTTCAAATTCTTCATGCAGCTCTGTAACTTCTCTTCTGTAACATCGAAATTCTCTGAGTTGACAGACTAAGTGAGGCTTTTAGTAACAGGGGTGAATTCTCAAATCCTTATGATCGCTCACTACTTTTTTGTTTGTTTGTTTGTTTACACCAGATCACCTGACCCTTTCAGGCCTCATAGGCTTATCGTCTTTATGATTTTCATAGGCACTTAGAACCCTGCAAACTTTGGACGTCATGACTTCGTATCTGGAGTTCTTAAATTCTCTGAATTGTGTTCCTTAATTTTATGCTGCTCTCTAAACTACAAATGAAATCACTTTGCATTAAAAATTTGTTATATGAAGAGGTTGCTAGCTTTAACAAGTTTATTCCACATTTCATCTTTTGGAGATTATTTGCTTTATGTTTTCTTGTTATCAAAACTCTTTTTTTTCCCCTCAAAGTTTGGGCCTTCTTTAACCTCTCTTAGCTCTTGTACTGCCTCTCCCTGAAGGAGGCAGAGGGAAAGGAGCCCATTCAGGACTTTGGAGTTTGCTGATACAATGGAAAAATTCCCAGAGAGCAGCTTACCAACTGTGACCTATTTTCTGCCCTTATACATGTGCATAAGAATCCACATGGTTTGATTAAATATAGCCTCGCCTGGTTCTAAAGGGAGCACTTTCCAGCATGGAGTATGGAGAATTAACCACATGATTCCTATTAACATTAATGGAGAATACCAAGGCATTCCTCATATTCTATGCTGTAAATGCAACCTTAAGACCTGCTAAAGGGGCATTTTTTCCATTTATAACGTCTTCTGGTATTATGCAAGTGCATGAAAAATTTCTTGCTCCAAGTATGTGCATTTGGAGGTAGCTGGACATTGTCCAGCCAATGCTTCTCAAACTTAAGTTTGCACTAAAACCACCTAGTAAGTTGTTAAAAATGGAGATTACTAGGACCTGTTTCTAGGAATTCCAATTAAGTAAATATTAATCAGAGCTCAGGAACCTTACTCTTTAGCACCCATTCTAAGTATTTTGGTATAGAAAGTCCATGGACCACACTAAGAACACTTATAGGGTAAAGATGCGCACACACTAGGGTGTAGAGTTTGAATCCTTGCTCTCCACTTTGGGAAAAAAACACTTTATCTCTCCTATCTCTCTTCAGCATCAGAGATTGATTTTCAGGATTAAATGTGATAAAATACATAAAACTCTCATCATAACTTAATAATTATGTTTTCTTTTTCCTTTCCAACACATTGATCAAGATATAAGTTCTCTATAGAAAAGCAAAGCAAGTTATTAATATTGAATTCCCCTCATGTCATCCTCATAACTCAGTATAGGTTTACAGGGAATATGTGGGAAGAGCCCTGACTATCACCAAGAAGGGAATCACTACAGAACAGCTTTCTGAGCTTATGCTTAACACACACCTGAAACTCACTGAAGCTGTTTCTTTTCCTATATTTGAAGGAAATAATATCTACTAAGTCATGAGAATTCAAAATACAAGTAATAAAATGCCTAACAGGCCTCACTCACCCCCCATGGTAGGTGCTTAATAAATGGTAAATTCTGTTTTTCTCATTCATTCCTTCTTTCCAAAAATGGTTGCTGAATACTCCCCGCATACCAGGTACCATAATGCCTCCTGTGCGATACGGTCAATATACTTAACTTCAGCTGGGTGGAGGCAATGATATATCATTGAGAAATCAGCATCTATCTCTGGAGTGGTATCTTAGAGGCAACTACAGAATTAGAGAAGAAGGTAAGGATATTACAGAATAAAGGTATGATGGGAAAATGTTAACGAAAATATTGGTCATTTGTATGTATTACAATCATACTTACTAAGAAGATGTTATTAAATTACTAGAATATCAGTTCATATCAGTCCATTTCCAATCCCAAATCCCTCAACCTCTGTTACCATAAATGATAAGGGTTATAGCTATAGTTATACAGAGATACAAGATACATCCAGGTGATTCAAGCAAGCATGGTATTTGCTCTTCAAGAGAAGGATCCAGGATTGTATTGATACATCAGCAAAGCCTTTGTGTTTTGTTTTTCTTTTGTTGACAGTTAATGAAAGTGCTCCACTATTAATGGTGGTGCAAGAGTTCTCTTTCTTCCTATTCTGTTTGAAACAACTTCGCCTACCATTTTGCCCAGCAAACCTAATGAACTGGGTATCACAAAGTTTGCTTGTCAGTGATGAACTCCATGCACAAAGCAAACTACACAAAGGAGGGAAGACCCTAACCTCTGCCCTATGTTGTCCATCATTTATTTCTGTGCAACTAAACAAATAACCTGTATTGATAGAACATTTTATCCCTCATCATACCAGTTCAAGCTACTTAATTATAGACATGCCTATTAAACTATCCAAGTAAATTAAGATAGAAGCAGAGGACTAACACCCACTTGAGGGATTTAGCCATTCTTAATGACAAAGGAAATAGTGGTCCAAAAGCATCACCCTGTAGTTTAACCAAAATCATTAGCCTGATGACGAGAAATTGTGCAGAGATCCCAGGAGAAAGATACAGTATAAAATACATGCAAGTCTGTGAGTAATCTACAGTATAGAATAAGTAATTGACCAGTGTAGGTCTCCCAACTGGTCCCTTAGGAAATTTTGTCCTAGAAAGTCGTAGAAGACAAAATGGCAAGTATCACCATGCACCATTGCCCACAGCCCTCTGACTTTCCAGTGTCCAGAGCAGCAGACAGGCCTCCTGCAAATGGTCTCGGAATAATTCCTACTCTCTCTTCTCAATGTACAAGATCTTTCTCCTAACCTTAATGACCACAAGATATGAGAGACATAAAAGTGAACCCGCCTTATCAAATTACTGTGAGCCCTGGGCTAGGGATTTCAGGGCAATATTGTTGGTTAGAAAAAGGAGAACTTTGCCCCCTAGATGTAGTTGGACATATTTGCCTCAAGCTGGCAACCTGAAAGAAGGCGTCCTGGGAATATGATTCTCCTTAAGTTTTGAAAGAAAGAAAGCACCTCAAATGGTGGCCAAGGAAAGGCCTCATTGAAGCAATATTTTAAAACACACACACTTATTTCAACATAATTGTGTACTTACCCAGACAATTTTTCCACTCGGATTTCCTTTGGTGGGGGGAAAACATAGGAAAACAGGAATTCTAATTCTTAATTCTCTTTTTGTTGATGTTGGTGATAGTATGATAAGAATGGCTCCCCTTGGGAAATTACTTTCTGTTTAGGTTAAGTGAGTCAAACTAGATAGATTGGAAGCATTTGGCCTTGGAAATTTTTCACAATGATTATTTCAGTGTTCAAATCTTCAAATTCTAGTATATATATTTTCCTTTTCACTTGGGATTTACTTCATTGAAAAATTGCATGCTATAGAAATGCCATGCTCTCAAATCTTGTTTCCAGTAATGTATAAGGAGTAGGACACTGTAAATAAAATTAATTATTTCTCAACATCTAAGCAGCAATATCAAGGGCCATGTGGGGAATGAATCACTGCCTTTGGTCCCAAAGAGTGTCTTATAAATCACTTAAAAATTGATTTTTTGCTTCAGAGTTGCAGGCTTTTGATAAGAATCTCTATCCATGTAGTCTTCAGGTCATGAACCTGTAGGAAATAAAGAATTCTGCAAAACTAATGGATCTTTTCCATCAGTTTTATTATCTGCCCACCTCTCTCCAATGTTTTAGTTATCTTCTCATCAGCCCTCACTCAGATAATGTTTAATTTTTTTTCCAAGTCAAGAATAAGCAGTAGGAAAGTCAATTTTCTCCTGAAGAAAAATTTCACTAAGCATCTTATTTCTAAGAAATAGTGAGTGTATCAGTAAGGTAATGCAAAAATTCATTGGCTTTCATATCATAAGACCTAAGTTTGAATCCTGGATCTTAATCATTTTAAATCATGGGCAAATAGGGATCAACTAGGTTATATACTGCAGTAACAGCAACTGTAAAAACTGAGTGGCTTAAAACAACACAGATGCATATCATGCTCATACTGCATGTCCATCATCATTAGCAGAGGGCTCTGCTGTACATTGTCCTTCCATCAGGACACAGGATACTGGTCAATCATCATTCTGAAATATCACTATGTTGCTATGAGAAAGAAACTCTCCCACCCTGGAGCAACACATGCATCTCTCACTTATATTTCATTAGCAAAGCAAGTTATGTAACTGTATCTGACTCCAAGGGAAGGTGAGTGAATGGTAATCCTCCTCTGTACCCATAAACACTAAAAATAAGCTCTAAGCTTTAAGCTTCAATTTTCTTACCTGTAAAATAATATGCTCACATCTCTGTGTTGCTGTGGTTAATGTCCTCAATGAAATGTGTGATTCATGCTGAATAAACTACTACAGCTCAATACTGGGTTGTTTTTACATACTATTTAGGGTGCTAATAATGCAATGAATTATTTTATTTTGTATTCACAACCACCTTACAAGTTCAACGTTGTTGTTGCCATTCTGATGAAACTGAGGTTTAGAAAAACTAAGAAACTTTCTTATTGAATCAATCAACAAATCATGGAACCATAACTTCAGTCTTCCTTATCAACTGACTCAGCAATCTGTACTTTTGGTTCTGCTCTCAGATTGCTCAGGCTTTAAATTATTCATTGAAGGAGTTTACATGATGGAACTGCTTTAGCCATACTGTGCTGTCATGTCAACCCTTAAATTTCTTACCTTCTTGGGAATGTTGAAGCAAATGACAGGAAGGTCATTTGCTGGGAGCAGTTTTGCTATACTGATCCCTGAACTTCTCTATGGCCACTTCATCCTGTGCTTTCACAGGTGCTTCTTTCTCACCCAAGTTAGGGAGTCAATGAGAGAGGGATCAAGAAAACTAAATATGATCAAAGTTTTAGCAAGTCTTTTAAGTGGTATCCATATCATTCTTTAGAGCAAGTTGGTTAAGAACTGCAATTTCAGAACTCATACCACCAGTTTCAATCATATATGTTTTACTAGAGTGAAATGTCCCACAGCAACTTGTCTGTCATACTCACCATGAATCAAGAATAATTTCTAGTATGATTAGGGGCTCAAGAAATAAGTCTTGATGAGGAAAAAGTATAATATTAAAATACACAGTTACTGTTTCTACATTATAAAAGCTTAAAATGATTTACAAACCAACAGACCCAAATCTACTAAAAATGTTAGAATTTTACTTGTTTGATATTCAAGTCAGATGTTTCTGGCATTTCCACTGATCAAAGACCACATTTACCAGCTGATCTCCTTCAATCCACCACTGGCTTTGGTCATCATAATACCTTTAAAAAAAAAAAAGGAAAAAATCCATACCACCTTCTTACTTGGAGAAGAATGGAAACCATTTGTTTAAAATCAACAAGCATCTTACCCATTCTTTCTTGCAGAACACCAAGAACTTTATATTGAGTGTTGGAAATACAATAGTGAACAGAAAAGACACATTCCCTGTCCTCATGTATCTTCCAGTTTGTGGAGCAATCATTAAAAATATTATAAAAAGGAAAACAAAATTTGTAAATGCAGATAAGTATAATTAGAAACTGATCTTCACTTACCTATCCAAAAGCTGCCTTTACTTCCTGTCCATCATCATTTTCTTTGTCTTAATCAAAAAGACATGAGAAAAAAAGTGTTTGCACTTAATGAAAAACACTGTGCAAAGACCATGAGTTGCACTGTTACCCAGTGGCATGCTTTCCTTTCCAAATAACTTATTCACACCAGCATGCCTGGTGTCTTGATGTCAGAGCATCATGGGATCTTCCTCCATTGAATGACTGAAATACAGGTGCCACATTTTAGGTTCTACCAAACCTCCTGTATAGAATTAGCATTGCCTAAATCTCTGACAAGGGAAAATCAAGTCAGCCAAGTGAGTTTGTGGGATTGAAATCACCCCAAAATCCTTAAAGATACATCACCTTTTGTTTGAGCATTTCAACCCTAGCAGAATCCCAGTATAAGCCCAATAAGGCATTTTCTAATATATTTTGTTACACTGTTGTCCTTGCTTCATACAAAGAAAAAAACCTTTCAGCCATTGGGGAAAACAACCAATAAATAGCATCTGGAAGGAGCTGAAAAATGATTGCTTCTGCAAGCACAAGCTGTTGGTGCATGTGAGCAGAATACTGATAGCCTGGGCTTCCCCTGTTTCCTACAGAAAACTCCACAGGGCCTTGTGGGTAATTGATGTCCACACATCCAGCAAGCAAACCTAGCCTGGCCTTGCTGTTACTGTGATGGAATGGCCTGCCTCTCTACCATAGAAGGTCCTCACAGTCAAGATTTCTCAAAGCACAGCAAGGGCTATTTTGACCTGATTCCATTGCTTTCTTCATGCCCTAAAACATTTAGACTATAAAGAAAAAACTTATAAGGCTCCTTCCATCTTCCTTCCTTCCTTCCTGTTTCTTCACCAAACTGAATTCCCAGCTGTGATTACATTGAGTAACCACCATCCTTTTTAATTTGTGGATGGAAACAAGATGAAAAGTTCATGAAAGAAGTTTCGAATTGTGCAATGTTTGCACAAATACTCTTAGGGCTGACTATGAAGAAGAGAAAACTGCCTGTCTTGATTTCTTGTCTCATGGAGTATAGATATGTAATAAGCCATTTTGTTTTAGAAAGTGTGATTACATGTGGGAGATATAAATATATACATATTTTTAGTTAGTTAGTTAGTTATACAAACTATTCTATTTGACAGAAGTGTCAGCATTTCAATAGCCCTTGTCAAAAATGAGGTTTAAAAAACCCAGTTATTTCATTGTCTCTGTTACTGGAACCTTGAATTACCTCTTCTCTAAAGACTGTGGATATAACTGAAATTAATTAAATGTCTTTGAAGTTATTCAATCATCAACAATTTTGGTAAGAGAGGAGGTTTCTAAAAGGAATTTCTCTTATTTTGAACTTTTTTGTTGAAGCATTTCTGATCAACCCAGTTCAATCAGAATAATTTGGGGGTCCATGAGTTAAAAAAAAAGTACTAAAAATTGATTTGGTGAGGTAGGTCAAGAAGCTGTTCATAAGTTTTAAGTTGACTTCAAAGCCCTGCCTTCTGCAGCTTATGGACCTTTACGTTTTTTATTCTGTAGCTGAGAAGGGTTTTTAGTAAGCTGCAGGGTAGGACACCCCTTTCCTGGTTCCCCTTCCTATTTGTTCTTGAGAATTAGCTTGCCAGAGTTAGAAGAATGGGTTTGGAGGGAAAAATCACACTCATCTATAAAGAGAAAGGGAAAGAGGGAAAGAATCAAATCCCTATTAACTTCCTTAGACTAAAGAAATGAGTCACTGCCAATGTACAGATAATATTGGTTGGGTTGCAATACAATAGCATTTCAGAAATAAGCTGTTTACACTGTTGTTCATATTAGTCATGTGAATTCACTATCAACTTTCTTAGGAAAGAGACAGAGAATGTGTATATTCCGGTAGGAAAGATAGAAAGTATTCTAAGGGCTATCCAACTGTACTGGTAACAGGTCCTTGATAGCTGGGATAAACATGGAGGTACTAAATACGTTGTGTAAAGATTAGTAGAGAAAGAGCCATGGTCAAGGGGAAGTTAAAGCTCCTTTTCCCTCTTCTAGCTTAAATTATTTACCCAATTTTGAACAAAAGGACTATTGGCTGTTTTTAAACATTAAAATCTACATAAGGAAAAATGAAGATTTGTTATGCTGGTAATACTATCAACACTAAAGAGGATTCCAAGAGGAAAAGGTTCTCATGTGGGTGTGAAGATCGAAAAGAGGGCAAAGAAAGAAGTGAGACAGAGTTCTGACAATAGGACAGAAGGAAATGAATGATCCAGCAAGGCACTCCCACTGTTCTGTGGACCTCCACTTAGGCAGGTGTGGAGCTGTTGAAACACTTCAGACCTAAATGTCAGGACTTTGGGCAGCCATGTGTTTACAGTGGAAGGACTGCTTCATCTCCATGCTTGGAACTGTTCCACCTCTGAACATGAGATAGGAATTGTGTGGGTAGGATTTTTCTCATTAGTTGTAAAGGTCACTTTCACTACCTCAAGGGTTCATTTCAACCCATATCAATCCAGAAGCCCAAGTTAGGGACTGCCTACAGATCCTTCCCAGTGTAATAACATGAACACCCCATTGTTGTCTCCTTGGTTCAGCAGGTCTCATTGCAGCACATCTCTCAATTTATAAGAAGTCCAGAGGACTGTGCCAATTGCTAAAGAAACTGGATGAGGGAAGTGTTGTTTCCATTTCTTGTTCTTGCTGATTCAATTACAGTCATTGGGGAATATCATCAGGAAATCTGATTTTATCCTTAAAAGATTTAAGTCCTTAAAATACACTTTAGCCACATCCAAAATTCCAAACAGGGTCTCAGATGGGGAGCAGGGAGGAGGGGATAGGTATGATCCTGCGTACAAAGATCATTTGGTTATAGAATCAATGTGACCCTCATAATCTGAGAAGGAAACATGAATATGAGTTACTGTATTTCATTTTGATGTCTGAAGGCAAGTGGTTTTCCACACCTTGAGAGGTTCTTCGTTCTTGCCCTTGGCACACCATTAGATGCTGACAGTGGTTAGAACCCATCCCGTAGACATGATCTGGTAATGAGGGGACAAATTGCTGAGTATTGTATCTTACATTGGAGATGTCAGTCTGCACACAGCCAGGGAAGCCAAGGGTTGTAATTTGAACAAAATGTCACTGTTTGGAAATTTTTCTTTTAATGCGTTCTTTCTATGATGATAAATCACAGGGCTGTGCAGAGGATAATAACACAAAATGTTTCACAGCTTTTCTTATAATTGTTTGGCATTCTGTTAGCCTAATTATTGTCAGCATCACCCACACTAGTAAACTGTTGGAGAGTGCTATTGTGTCTGTCAGAGAATCCATTTGCTGTCCTCTTCCCCTCCCCCCTCTCTCCTACCTACCACAGGCTAGGTTGCCGTTGTGGAGGACCCAGGAAAAGGAGGAAAGGTCAGAGAGATGGTGGTACAGAGCTGCTTTCCATAATTGTCACTGGTTCTTGCTGGGGTTCCATTATCATTGTTTAGATTTCTTTTGATTTGAGTCCTTCTAATGTTTCACCAGTAGCTGATGGCAAATAAATGGGACATAGTGAGTCAAATGTCTGTTCAAGAGCTGTATAAACTGAAAACTTGCTTAAAAGTTATCTCCTTCTGTCGTATCTAGAAAGGTTTCCTGAAATATATGGAAGTGTACTAGTGTGTTAGAAATCTCCATAGTGGAGCAGAGTTCTTTCAAACTGAGTTGAGATCTGAAAGTGATTTTCATCATGGTTAGATGAAGCACAACTAAAAAAAATTGTAGTAGAATGCATATTTAGAATCATCCTGAAAGTTATATGTATATATATATATATATATATATATATATATATATATATATATATATATATAATTAGATATGTGTATTGTGTAGTTATTTATCTTCATCATTATTATTTTGCTTGATGGTCAGTCCTAAAATGTGGCAGGTGAGACTACAGAGATTCTGGGACTGCTCTCCTGCTCTTCTAAATGGCAGTAGGACTCTCTCCCACCCCAAACCTGTCCCCACAAGCTGTAGTGAGAGGAAGGCAGCCAGAGAGCAATGAAAGGCCATCCCAGATGGCAGATTGGACAGATAGTCCCAGCATCCCCAACTCTGGTTATGGGAAGTGCCTCTGGCTTCCAGACATTCTGTAGGCATAAAGCACAGCTCAAAATCTGAGATTAGGCATTCAGGCTTCTCTACACAGTTTTCTTTTTTCCTCCCCCAAACTGCCTGACTTACCATCAGAAACATCAGAAAGTATTGGAGTGACATAAAACACAAAAACAAAACATAGACAAAAGACTACAAAGCCCATGTACAACCAATATTGTACCCCAAAGAGAACACCTAATTTAACATAGATGAAAGAATAATAAATATATCCCACAGGATACTCTAGATGGTAAAGAACTATATAGACAGTTCCATTGTGGAGCAATTGATAAGATGATAATCATTTATATTCATTCTGACATTTTTTCCATATAAATACATTCACACCTATATCATAACTATAATGCATTCTTGAATTCATGAATGTATACATTGGCCAATGAGTCTGGGTTTTAAAACACATTAGAGTAATTTCATTAGAAGCTAGACAGTCACCTCAAAATGTAGTTATGTATGCCGTACCGATCCTGTCCTGTTCCACTAGTTGTGAAGTGTCACTGAGATTGTGATGCATGACATTCAGTTAGGAGTGGGAAGGACTAATTATTGGATGTTCATTCTAGAAATCTCTAAGTGCTGTATAGCATATGGTTTCAAAAATTACTTATGGGATTACAAGGTGGATTTTCACGCAAGTATTACCATGTCACTACCCATTGTGGTTATTGTGTCTTCTGTTGGATTTCAGAATACAAATACAGCTCCAGGAACAGCTCCCTTGGTCTGTCAGCATTGCTCTTCCAGCTTCCAAATTAAGATTTTTTGTACCGTGGCCCTCATTTTAATTCTGATACACGCATGACATAAAGTGGTATGAGAGAGGGCACTAAATGGAGCCATTACCTCCTAGCAGAAGGGTCTGGGCTAAGGGTAATCATATTTCCTCAACTAATTCATGGAGAAAGTATGGCATTTTGTTTACCTTTCCACTTCAAATCTTACCTTGTAGAAATATTTAAAGGCAGCTGGGTGCAGTGGTACACACGTGTAATCTCAGTGGCATAGGAGGCTGAGGCAGGAGGATCACAGTTCAAAGCCAGCTTCAGCAACTTAGCAAGGCCCTAAACAGTTCAGCAAGACCCTATCTCAAAAATTAAAAATAAATAAATAAATAAAATTAAATAAATAAATAAATAAAAGGCTGAGGATGTGGCTCAGTGGTCAAGTCCCCTTGGTTTCAATCCCTGGTACCAAAAAAAAAAAAAAGAAAAGAAATATTTAAAGGTTCAATATATCCTGCTCTTAACATAGCTTGTCAACCAAGGCAAAGGCAACACCTCTACATTCTTTCCATTGTTCTCTTAATTCTGAAGATATTTTCCAAGTAGAATTATGGAATTCTGCAGTTGGAAACCTCATGTTCAAAATGAGAACACTGGGGGCTGGAGTGGTGGTTTGGTGGTTACAGCGCTTCCCTGGCATGTGCAAGTAAACGGGTTCAAACTCCAGCACACACACACAACTAAGTGTCAGAGCAATGAAAGCCATGTGAAACACTCAATAAAAATTGATTCTCTCTCACACTGTCCTCTCTTTAAAAAAAAAAGAACAAGAAAAGAAATGAGAACACTGAAGTGACAGAAGCAAGATCCCACAGTTGCAGAAGAACCCTAAGTACTGCGTGGCCCAACACTGGGTCCAGAATACTTCCCTCTACTCCACAATCCGCTACCCATTTGTATGTAGTATAGACCCTCTGTACAAAACAGCTTGGCAAAACGTTTTACATTTTTCCCTTTGAAAACATTTTCCCTTTGAATGTCCATGACAAGAGATAGCCAGATAGCTGAGCAGCATCCAGAGCTTCTAGGACCTCCCAGAAGCTGAGGCCCTGGATCCCCGCCCACCCTGGGCTGGCTCTCCAGCTGGTTCTCTGCCCACTCACAGGCTGCGGGTGTACAGATGGTGAGGATATCATCATTTCCACCGAGGGGTGGGGTGGGGAGAGAAGTTTATTTCAAATTTCTTGTTGTTTGTCATGTTGAAATTTTCTCACATTTGCAGATGTTAACCAACAAGCGGCAGGAAAGAATTCCAGTTTCAAGCTCAGCCATAGAGAAATGGCATCTAAAGAAAGTTCTGTCCTTTATGGAAAGGGAAAGGAGACAGGAGGGAAAAAGGAGGGAAGTCTAGAAAGAAATAGAGAAAGAAGTTGCAAGGTGGCAAGATGGGAGGAATGGAAGGCTGCCTCCTCATTAACATGTGTACAATCACAGTCACAAGGTATGAGCTCTCAAAGAAGTGTGTCAACACAACACTGCCATAAGGAGCCTGTCAATCTTGTGAAAATAAACAGGAACCAACACGCTGGCAGGTACTCATCTGCAGAAAGTTTCAAGGATCTGTTAATTGACCAATTATTCCGACTGACTAGACAGTGTTAGAGTTGTCATTACCTTGCAGTGGTATTGTGTGGGCCAAAGCTGACAATTTTCTGGAGGGAAGTTTGAAATGAAAGCAAGTACATTTTCAACCCATTTCAGGAAGAAAATGCTATTTTTACAAGTTCAAGAGAGTAACTGCTGCGTTTAGCTTCATGTTTTCTGCTGGCCTTTCTGAAATGGCTGTCTGGTGCAGGATTGGAACAGGCTGCAAAGCACAAAGTGTGTTAACAACTCAACTCAGGAGTCCTTTGAGAGAAAAAGGGTATACTGTTAATTCAACATGCCAGCGCCAAGTAGTGAATTTTGGGCTGTCTTCTCACCAGATACGGCCCTCTTTTTGACCCTTACAATATGAAGAATTGACCTAACACCCCAACCTTGTTTCCATTTTGAATCTATTGATGATTTAGCTATGAAAAAGCTCCTTTCCCCCCCTTTTAATGCAAAACTACCAATACTACTATTTACCCTCTGATTAATTGGAAGCTTTGATGAAATGAAAGCTGTTTTGCAGTCTTATTTTATCGACCTTCTAGGAAGCAATTCTATGACGACAAGTCTGAAGGAAAGCATTCAAAAAAGCATTTCCTTTCAAAAAAATCCACAAGCAAATTTGTAAATGTAGTAAGAGCTGTTTTCTGTCTAACCTTTGTCCAATTTAATCATGCTCATTTCAAACTTTGAAAAAAAGTAAACCACAAAGTTCAACATCTGAAACCAGATTCACATTAATAATAAATTCTCTTCATAGGAATAAATTCTTTTATCCATTTTATAGAAAATTTAGAGATGAAGATTAATAATCATAAGTAATCACTCTCCTTATTCTTTAGTATTAAGTGTTAACTATTTATTGTTTATTCATCAGTTTTACAAATTTGTAATCATACTGCATACATGGTGATGTAAAACTGTGAACTCTTTCTCCCTAAACTTCATAAGAACATTTTTCAATACCAGGTGAAGTAAGCATCTTGCGGATCCAGGTCTACTTCTAACTCCCACTACATTATCTATAATATCCCCCTGGATTAAGAGAATGAAGTTAATGAAGAGGAAAGGATTGCTTTAGATGTTGGATTAGGAATATTTCTTTCTTTTCTTTCTTTTTTTTTTAAAGAGAGAAGGACAGTGAGAGAGAGAGGCAAAATCAAATTTTATTGAGTTTTTCACATGGCTTTCGTTGCTCTGACACTTAGTTGTGTGGATGCTGGGGTTTGAACCCGTGTACTTGCGCTTGCCAGTCAAGCGCCACAACCACCAAGCCACCACTCTAGCCCCATGGATTAGGAATATTTCTAAAAGAATAAAGAGATGAAGGCCACTTGAGGCTTACTGAATGTATGTTTGCTTACTGAATAATGACCTCGTCTGCCAAGGTGGGATTCACATGTTCGTGGTCTCCCTCACCTTATTGTACCCTGTCTGGGATGCACAAGGCAAACATAGATTGAAAGTCTAAATTGAAAGATCCCCTGTGAGCGGCTGGGGCAGTGGCTCAGTGCTTCTGGTGCTTGCCTGGCATGCACGAGTGTGTGGGTTCAAACCCCAGCACCACGTACGCAACGAAGTGTTGGATCAAGGAAAGCCAAGTGAAAAACAACTAAATAAAACTGATAAATTGATTCTCTCTCTCTCTCACCGTCCCTCTCTCTCTCTCAAAAAAAAAAAAAATCAATCGCCTATAAGTCTTCCTCATACAGCTAATCTAAGTTAGGGAAGGGGAGTTACAAGTGTTTAAAAAAATCCTGAGACAATGCATAGGCCTTCGAAGCTTCATTTGGAGGTGATTTACTAAGTTGTAAACCCTGCCTGGCAGGCTCATCTCCCAGGTTCTCAGGTACTCTGGTGGCCCTCTTTGGAAGAAAGCCTTCCATTCTTGTTTTCCTCCCTTTCTGCCTCCCACCTCTTCCTGCTTCTCTGAAGAGCAGCATGCCACACAACAATGAAAAGGTTTTCCACATTAACTGGCATTGCCAGCCGCCACTTCTCTTTGTTTAAGTCTGTTTACATGGTCTCCTTGGCAACATAAGGTGGAAGTTGATATTTTTTATATCTCTGACTAGCAGGTTTGGTTTTCCCTTTGTCTGAAGCTTATCCACCTCATACACTGAGTTATATCTAGTATAGTTTTTTCTTTTTAATGTTAAAAAGAAAATCTGCATTCACAGCCTGCTACTTTAGCAATGTCCTGTCTAGACATACAATATTTTAGGGGGCTCTTTTTAAAACACCTTCAGAATAACTATTTAATACAACCTTTCACCTTGATTAGAGTTTGCTAATATTTAACCCTTCCCACTAATTTCAGTAGGTTCCATAATATGTATACATTAATTCATCTGATTCTTCCATTCTATAGTGGGAGAGGTGGAGGGCATGGAACAGAAAAAATAAATAAGCTTGGGAGGGGCTCAAATCTGACCTCAATTCTGCAGTCCAATCCATAGAACTACTTGACAGTCATAAGCACCTTTTTCCATATGGTTACTTACTGCAGCTAAATTGTACACGGGAAGGAAATTAATCACACTGGAAACACATTCCATACCTTATACTCAAACCCCAAATTCTGCATAAGTGAACCATATAGGCATTTAATGTAATTTGTGGGTAAATGTGGACCTTAAAGAGCTGTGAACCATAATGGTACTGCTGACCAGGAGAAAGGTTTCAGTAGCAGATCATGAAAACTAAATCATATTTCAAAAGTATAGCTATGAGAAAGCTTGAAATTACCTGGTCCAGTCATTCTTAACAGAGATGTGCATCAGAATTATCTATAGATCTTTCCCCAAACACACAAGTTTCCCCTTAGATTTAGATTCTCCTGTCACGGTAGCAGAGAGTGTGGATGTTAAAAAATTTATTTGGTTGATTGTTGTTGTAAAGAGTCAGTTAATAGTGATATTATTAATAATAATAATTAGATTTAGCACCTATTATTTGTCAAGATCTTAGATTGTTTTCTCCAGATAGTAACTTTCAATCTCCTTCAAACACATGTATTATTCCCATTTTATAGATTAAGAATCTGAACCTCAAACATGATAAATAAATTGTCTATTAGCTACAGCAGACTTATTCCAAAATTCTGTTATCCTTAGTCTATATTAAATTTCTTACCTCAAAACAAAAATTATTTGAGAAAGTAATCTCTATTTCCTGATAACTTTTATTCTTCCAATGTCCATTTAACCTTGCCCTTTTAACAATTTCAGTCATGGAATTGTTTTGTAAGTTAAGTCAGAGTGCAAAACAATAGCTAGATTAGAATTACTTAAACAATCTCTCTCTCCTCTCCTCCCCACAAAAGTTTTGAAACAAACGTAGACCAATAATTATGTGTGTTTATTTCTTACTAGAGCCCCACACTCTATCCTTCAAAAAAGTATAGCTACTTCTAAAAATTCTTTTTTTTTTTTTTAAACTGAAATCCCGAGGTTGGACCTGAGTGAGTCACTTCCAATGAAATCTCCGCCCTTCCTTGTCTTAAGTGAGGTCCGGGGACACATTTTGAGCCAAATAATAAATTATGATTGTCAATAGTCTCAGTGTTTAAGTGATTCCTTGGCAAATTTTGCTACCTACAATAGGAAAACCACATTGTAGTTCTTTAAAATAATGGTACTATTCACACTCACTTCAAGTGACATTAAAAAAGCCAAGTTTTTAAAAGCTTAAATATTTTTGGAGGAATCTTCTACAATAGTGCTTTTGAATACAATGTGAATTGTATTCCTGGAGACCTGGTTGGGGACTGTGACACAGGCCTTTTCAGTTTTTTCAGAAGCACCAAGGGTTATGACAACATTACATAAAGTGGTGAATTATGCAAATGAACAATGCAAAGACTGGATTCTTAAAGTTACTGCTGGGATGGGACACATCATTTTATATTTAGCATTTAGAGTAAAGATACTTTGCAACCAGTATTTACTTTATTTCAAAAATTTGGAGAGAATCTACTTTCAGGCATGAATGGTCATTTCTTGATCAAAACCCTACTTTTCATTTGAAAGCTATAACAGAGACATTTCTAATGAGTTAATGTCAGTCCTGGGCACAACACCAAACTCTTTTTGATGTACTGAAGTTTTCAGCATGGTAGTGCAGATCTTAGTTTGGTTTCCTTCCACAGTCATTGTTTTGTGTGTGTGTGTGTTTTTAAACATGATGTTTATAAGATCATGAAGAAAATTGGAAGGGGACAAAATTCCACCTTCAGAACAATGGAGTTTTGTGGAAGCTGGTTTTCAGAAAGAGACCAACAGGTATTGCAGCAAGACACAAAAGCAGACTGATTCCACTCTTCAGTCAGGTTCTCACTGAATGTTCCTAGAAATAAAAAATAATTCTGTCCAGGTTGATGTAGAATTAAAAAAAATGAAACATCATTGAGTATACTTATTTTTGTTTGTTTTGAAATTGGTTATGACCCCAAGATCACTTCTCAGTGAATAAATACATAACCCCTTCCAAACCACAAATGACTTAAATTCTGAAGATTAGATCTTGGCTATCAGCAGTCAGTATTCTCACCTTCAGTCTCTCAGGCTACCACCTTCTTACTTTGTATACACAGGCCAATCCATTTATGCCCAGAGTAAACATCATTCAAAAGAGAAGAGAGGGCTGGAACAGTGGCTCCGAGCTCACGGTGCTTACCTCACATGCACAAGACACAGGTTCCAACCCCAGCACCATGTACACAACTAAGTGTCAGAGCATCGAAAGCCATGTGAAAAAATTAATAAAATTGGTTATATCTTTCTCTCTCTCACTGTCCCTCTATCTCTTTAAAAAAAGAGAGAGTTAGAGAGAGAATAGAATATAGGTTGTTAAACCTAGAAAAAGTGCTATATATATATATATATATTTTTTTTTTTCCTCCAAAGACCTCAGTAGGCATTTTAGTCCATTCAGGTTGTTATAGCAAAGTACCATAAACTCAGGGGCTTATATCAACAAAAATTTGTCTTGCATTTCTGGAGGCTGGAAAGTCCAAGGTCAAGGCTTATGTATCTGATGAGGGTCCACTTTGGGGTTTATAGACAATTGTCTTTTTTCTGTGCCTTCACATGAAAGAAGGCCAAGGGAGCTCTCCCCGACCTGTGTTGTAAGGTCACTAATAGTATTTTTGATCTTGTGACCTAATCACCTCCAAAAGCCTCTTCCTCTTAATGCCACACATTAAGGATTAAGATTTCAACATATGTATTTGGGGAGTAGGAGGACGTGGACATTCATTCCGTAGCAATAGAGAAACTTTAAAAGTCAATTTCAAATGACTGGAAAACTGAGTCCAGAAGGTAGTGATTTGTTTGTATTTCTCAATGGAGAACATTTAAAAATGCAACTTTTAAAAACAAATCTGTGAACATTTTTGGTGTGATAAAGGACTAATTTCTAAAATATCAAGCGATTTGATTTAAGGGACCATGTTTGAGCTCAGGGAGCACACACATGTAAAATATTGTTTCAACATTTTATTGAATATGAACATAGCTGACATAAGTTCATTTTTGCTTCCAAGTCTATTTCATAAAATAAATAGTGAACATAACTTTGATCATGGACTCAGAGAATCTGAATTCTAATCACAGCTCTAACATTCATGATCTGTAAAGCCTGTGCATTATGGATTTGTTCTGGGCCTTGCCTTTAAAATGAACACTGGAAGAGATAATCCTAAATCCCTTTTCTCTCATAAGTTATTTACATATTTTTATTAGAATAGTATGTATAAAATGTAGATATGTATTTACATTTGCCTTTAATATATTAACAAAATGTTTAAACCAGAGCAATGAACTGGACTGATAAAAATATTTATCATTTGAATGTAGGCCAATATAGCAAATGTGACGTGACATATATGCCCTGAGCCTTTTTTCCTCATTTTTGTAACACCATCTGGTTCTCTAGCATAAGGAAGAGTTTATTTTAAAAACCACATTAGACCTCAGACCTGTATCCATACAAACATGTGCGTGCATACACGCACACGCACACTCACACACACACACACACAGTTTTGCTGTATTCTAAGGTTGCTTTGGGCAGGTTTTTTCCATATTCTGAGATTAAGCTTTCCCAATCACATGACAAACCAAGTGAAAGAGTCCTCCCTGGAATTGACCTATCCTGGACTGTGACGAGTCAAGACCATGGTGGGCCTAAGTTAAGCAGCACACCTTGCCTGTACTGTAATGGCTCCCTGGTGGCTCCCTGGGGGCAATGCCCACTCCATTCCAGAATACAGGAAGCCACAGCCTTGAGTTTGGAAATTCCACCAAGGTCGAAAGCCCTGAGATGGTTAAGAATTGATTCTAAGACATCAGTTCTCCACTTCTGCTCAGGAAGATGGCCAAACTCTTCCATAGTGCTGCTCCTTCCACTCCAGCATGGTTTCACACTCAAAAGGCTGCTCCTCACAGTTCAGATATCATGCTTCAGAATATGTGGGGAAAGATGAAAGAACCTGAGGCAATAATGGATGATCAGCACCACCCCCCAGCCACACACACTCACGCACGCGCGCATATACGCACTCTCACACACAATTCTTTTTATTTTTATTAGTTTAACATAGTCTTACATATTAAAAGGATTTGTTGCTACACATTCATACATGCATACCTAATGACAAAGTAACTTAAACCAGATCCTCACCAGGATCTCCCCGACTTCACCCACTATGCAATCTCTTATCTCCTCTGTAATTCCCCCGTGTTACAGATATAAATGACCTTATACTCAGATATTAATTTTTGAAATTTCTAGATTTATATGCCTGCCTGAGTATAATTTGGCTTTTCATGGGATCAACTGTACTCTATAGTATTGATAATCCCCTTTTCCCTCCTTCTCCTCCTTCCCTGACTCATCCCCCGGACCCCCTCTTCATAGCTGTAATTCCCCCAGATTACATATTACTTCAAATTTGGCACACATACATTCTTTACCAGAAATCTGTTAGACTGCTAACTTTGCCAGGCACTGGCAGCTAGACTGTGTTTGTACAACCCTAGTCATACCAGACCATCTTCCTTTTAAATGACAGAACTAAAAACAAAGCAAAACAAAAATTTCCTCTAAAGTTTCTTAGTAGAAGCCCAGGAACACATAGCCAGGATATTAAATACTATATGTTCAAGAGAATTCAAACCTTACACGAACACTCAGCCTGAAAGACTATCAAAGCAATATGCGTTCTTCATCTCCCTCTTGGAACAAGTGAAGTAACCATGACTTGTCCTTATAAAAGGTCAGAATGGGAAACAGTGCACTTGACTGAGAGATCTTGAAGGTGAATGTGCAGAGGGATTGACTCCTGAGGACTGACCAGCCCAATGTGTCTGGCTGAACTGCTGTGATCTGACGTTCTGCGGAATGAAACTCAAGGAAAGACTTTAATGAACAAACTCTGTCTTGAGGACTAGTTGGAAACTTTTGTAATAGACCACACCAAGTAAAGTCCAAGAAGAAAAACTTAGTTGCCCTATTTGACTGCCAAATGTTGGATAAATTCAGGGTAAACCCAATAAAAGCAGGCGTTCATTCAGTGGTGCCAGAGCCACACTCTGCCCATTTCCTCATTGAAAATGCATTTCTAAAGTAAAATATGCACAATGATCACCATGTGCTCACAGTGTGTGTATACAACCACTCGTAACCAAGGGGTGCGATCATACAGCCTTACGGAGCACACGTTTTCGTCTGACCTTGTGTACAAATTATAAATTAAGTTAATGCCTAAGCAAGAATAAAAACAATTAAAACCTGTTAACATTTTAAAAATAAGATACGTTGACAGAATAGCTATTTTATAAACTAGTCCAAGACAGGTCATGGCATAATGATCAAAAGCATAGATGCTGAGATAGACCCATTCAGTCCCTGCTCAACTATTTATCAACTGTGTAACCTGGGACAGTTTCTTGACATAGATAAACATTGATTTTATCACCCCTAAAATAGATTTTGAGTAATTAAATAAGGTAAGAAAAGGAAAGCATTCAACAGGTCTCTGACACATAATACAGTTATAGATATAACTGTAGCTTGCAAACTGGAAATGATACTAGCAGGATATTTGGCATGATGCAAAATGCTATGCATCACAGGAGATCAGCAAATAGTCCAGGGAAGGAGTGACTACTTTTTTAAAGTGTTGGCTTTAGAAGAAATATGAAACCTAATGAAAAATATTAATATAAAGATATGTCTGGCTTGGTTTGGCTTCATCTGCTAAACTAGGTGTTCAAGTGGGTCTCGCACATTAATGATTCTTTTCAAACTAGAAGCATGAATTCAGACCATATGAAAATTATACCTTGTCAAATTCCATGCTTCTTAAATTTTCCTCCCAAGCACTCTGTCCGGAGAGAATTTCACCAATTAACTTTATTTTTAAATAAACTTTGTTGTATATATTTAAAGTATTTAGCAAGGTGTTTTAAGATATGTATATGGTACAGTGGTAACTACAGCAGCACAAATTAACATATGCATCATCTCACATACTTAACCCCTCCTTCCCGCTGTGGCAAAAGAAGTTGTAATCCATCTAGCGAAAGTTCTGAATGCAGTAACACACTGTTATTAACTTTAATTTTAACTGTTATTAACTTTATGTATATTAGATCTTTCAGCTAGCTCATCTTACTCATATGCTATTTGATATCTTTTAAGCTACATCTTTTCCCTATTCCCAGTTCCTTATTCTCATATGACAATCCAACCCTGGTAGCCATTGTTTTATTCTTTTAATCCGTGATCCACTTTAGGTTTGTATATTACTCTTTCCAGGTGGACATTTGTCCTTTTACTGTGAATTTTGACATAAAGGAAAAAAGTCAAAAACATATTTCTTAATTTACAGACAGACAATGTGACTATGTAGTATATGCTGAGAATAAGAATGGAATAGCAAAAAGATCAGTCACAGAGTCTCTAAACTAAAGAACTGGGTACCATATTAGGAAGAGAGACCTACATGTAGCCTGGGACAAAGGTTCCTTTCTGACCCTCTCGTATGTGCCATATTCCTGAGACTGGGTCAGTTGGAGTAGGACTGCTTCTCACTTTATGATAAAGTCCTCTTCTTATTTGTGTCATGGCTATCACATATGGTGCATCTTAGAGCCTATTTCAGGTTGCTCAATTGTATTGGTTGTCTATTTTTAACATTGCCATTTATATAACTTTTAAGAGCTGGGAAGCTTCCTTTGAATGCTGTAAATTGTCAAATGGCCTTTGATTTACTAGGTTTCTTATCACTTGGCAAATATGCACAGCAGACATTTTCCAGAGCAAGGGTACACTGGGACTAATCCCCAGACATTCATTCCTTCCCTTTGTTAAACAAACCCAGGAGCTCCTGCTGGAGCTCTGAATCTCTCCTACAGAGAAGCTTCTGGACTTAAGGAGTGCCCTCCTGTGGCTGCTGCCGAGACTGACTGATCCTCTTTGCAGATGTCCCTGAGGCAGCTGGGCACTGTACTCCTCCCAGAATTAAAGACCTGCTGATAACAGAGGTGGACAAGGCCTTGAGCATTCTGTAGGCAGGTCAAAATTGACTAGTGCTTGGTGCTAGAGAGCCTTTATTTCTTTCGGTTTTTCAGATCATGCGCACCACTTGCCTGCTCAACTCCAAAAACAACAAACCCTCTCTCGCAGCAATTGCAGGGGGAAAGCATGAGGTGGAAAAATCAGGAGAATGTCTTCCCTTGGGCTGAGATTGTACAGGAAAAGTCACTAGACAACTCCCAACCTGGGTTTCATGTGTTGGCAGGAAAGGCTGGCATTACTTTAGTGTTGCTGGAGAATTTAAAGGATGGTGGAGGTGAAATGCTGAGAACAAGACGCTCATACAGTAGGTGCTCAATGAATGTTAGTGGTTAGCATGCGGACCTTTTTATTTGTGCTGACTCTTTTCTGATCTACCTCCTTTCATTAAAGCCAAGAGCCCAGGGAGTCCACCTATTTTCTAACCCCCTAGTGAGGAGATCTGGAAGGCTTCAAAATTTCTACATAGGAAAGCTTAGGGGAAGCAATCTCGCTGGAATGTAAGGCTTGCAGCTGTGTTTTCATAGCACTTCCACTAAACTGCTCAAATGCTCATTTTTCATATCACAGAGGAGGTCTGCTGATGGAGAGTTGCCCTCCCCAACACTAGGACCATCACTCAGTAGTTATTAATTTCACAATCTCCCTACAACCATCCCCATTCTACTCATGTTCTTCTTTCTTTGCTCCTGTTATAAAGGATCCCCTTAAAGTTTTAGAAATATTTGTTTATCCAATATTTAGACTCATCAGAGGGAGGCACTAGACCATTCATATTAAATTCTTCTCCCAGTGAATATTTTTATCTGTCAGGGCACTAAAAATACATTCAACTACTATTGTGCTACAGAGCTGGTGATCTCTCCACAATGAATAGATTTTCAAGTGCACAGGCCAGTTTATCACAAAGGAGAAATGTAATACCCTTCCAAAAATATAGGAAGCCAATGTAATATTCTATTCCTTTGTTCGTTTTCCCAGAGCTGGGTCACAGTATTACAGGCTCAATTTGAATGGATTTCTTAATCTAAAACATAGCTAAAATTAATCCCAAAACCATGAGACTACTGCTTTTTTAGTATTGAATTTAGACTTGAGAAGTCTACTTTGTTTCCATTAAAAATCATGCCAGTATGTTCTAATTTGACTTACTCTCAAGGTCTTGTGGTTTCCTTCACATCAAAGGCACCACAACTCTATTGTATAGAAACAAAGGGCCATGAAATGAGTCTTCCATGTGTCTAGTGCTGCTCTTGCTTCACATTCAATAGGCACTTGTTTCCATGCTTGTTGAAGCAATGAATGATTTGTCATATATACATTATACACACACACACACACACACACACACACATATCTCTTCAATAAAAGTAAGAAAATAATCTCAATAACAAACAGTCAGCTTTCCATCATTGTGGCGAAGTGTCTGAGTATTCATAAGAAGGAAAAAGATTGTTTTGGCCCTTGATTTGAGAGGTTTCCTTCCATGGTTGGTTCGCTCTGTTGCTTTTGGATCTGTTAAGACAAACAAAGGGCCATGATGTACAGATGATGGGAAATGTAGCATAGGAAATTGTTCACCTCGTGATAATCAGGAGGCGAAGAGAATGAAAAGAAGGGGCTGAGATGCCAACATCCCCTTCAAGGTTTTGTCCTCAGTGACCTAACTTCCTTCTACTAGGCCCCACCCATTAAAGGTTCAGCTGAATAAGAATAGTCAGTGGTCAGCAAACAGAAGAGATAGGCCCCAAATGAGGTCTTATTCAAATGCAGACCCACATCAGCAAGCCAACTAGTAGCAATATTAATGGGTACCATCAAAGCCTATTTCAAATGTAAAAGAACATGAGGCTCATTTGTGGGAACACTCCAGTCAATTCCTTTGTCCCAGGAAAGCAGCAAGTGGTTGAGGATTATGGGAAAGATTAAAACTCAGGCTGAAGAAGCAACCAACCAATTGTCCTGACACTTTTTCAAGTCCTCTTTCCCATAGGCTTTGTCCCATGCTCTACGTGGAACCATATAAGCCCCTTAGCTAGCACACCAGAATGGGTTTTTCTGCTACCAGGCCCCCTCCTGCATGGTGGGAATTCTCTTTCTTCTTGCTTAAATAAATCCTATTGTTTCACTTTTCCCTTCTATTATTGTCCATGGATTTTATTCTTCAAATTTGAGAGACAAGAACCAGAAGGAAATTGGTGAAGTGGGGAATCTAGTCTCACATCAAAACTCTGGTTTCACCACCACCTTCCGGTAGTGTCATGGGCTGGCAGTCAAGCACTTAACACATGGGCTTTTGGAGGATGCTTCTAAACCATGGAAGAAAAACAAAACTTAATTTGGTTTGCTTTCATAAAAATAAGATGGCACAAAGTACACTAGCATGTCAGGTTTCTTTTTCTAGTTTGGCTAACTTTTTCCAAAAACACAAATTTAGTCTTTTTTTTTTCCTAAGCAGGCCTAGAAAGTCTTGTAACATGAGTTATGATTATATTCCCACTTGATTTGTTGCTTTTCCTGGGTAATTGGAGGCACAGTATCTTAACATTTCTGGTCCTTTATTTACTCCCGCCTGGATGGATAAAGCAGTGCCATGAGTAAATATTGAAGGAAGTGTCTAATGCCAGTGACAGCTATTTTCCAAACATTTGTAGGTCTTTTACATTCTAAACAGCATCTACACTGCTTGGTTCCCTATGTGGAGCTTCACAAAGGGAGAGTGAAGTTGCTGGTGCAGCTATTGTTCTTGTTAGTGGGTGGAGATTTATAATTATACCCTTTTGTGCTCCTAGCACATGCCACTGAGGGAAGCTACATAAACACATGCAGCATGGCAGGGGGATCCAGGACAATAATGAGGTTACAAATTACACAAAGCAATTCACCATTGATAAAACTAGCTTTATTTGCAAGTATGAGATGAAATGTTGACTTTTCATGTTTTAGTTTGTTTTCCACAATTATATTTACAAAGAACTAGATGGGCTTACTTCAATATCTTTGACTTGCAGTCAGATTCCAGTGGATTCATTTTTCCTAAATATTCCCATATTCATATTCTGTCTCTCTTTTTCTCACAGGCTCATGCGCGCGTGCACACACACACACACACACACAGACCATGACACACACACAGACGCACATCTTTATCATTGCTTAAAGAGGAGTTGAAAGGCACTACCACTACATATAACAATATTCATAGTCAACAATGAGATATCATAGATCCATTATATTCATTTCTTGAGATTCACCCCAAACTTCAAAAATTGTGTGGAATTATACATAATTAATATTTTTATCTCAAATATTCAACAACATAAATATATTACCCTTTTAGTTAGAGAAAAACCTATCTAAGTAGGTTTGGAAAATTTTTCAAATGTTTATGGTAAAAAGAAAAAAAAAGTTTCTAGTCTTTACTGTCCATGAAAGGAAAAAAGTGACTGAGTCTGGAGTTTTCCTTTAAAGTAGAGCATTTATCTTGAGTGCCTGTTGCAGGTTGTGCATTGGGCTTCATAGGGACCACCTTCACAACCTTCCTTCTGTACCTGGGGAGAGTAGTTTGCAGAATCGAGTAGGACAGGAAGGTTATTCATATGTCAAGACTGGGGACGCAAAGGGGAGCAGAAACTTAGGACAGCCTGTTATACCCAATGTGTACTTAAGCTATGTTTTTAAATACCTGCAAGAACTATGTATGTCACTTTAAAACCCAACGAACAGTGCCTGTTACAAAATAAGTGCTCAATAAATATTTATGGAATGAATTATTATAGTAATAAAACTGTGTCACTTTGCATGTCTTAAATATGTTTGTAATGCACATGAATGTACATACATGTGAACCAGAGAGATGGCCCTTCTGAGACTTGCTGAATACGGCAGGGATTTTTTTCCTTCTCTACAGTTCAATTCAAAAACTCCTCTTAACCAATCCAAATAACGTTGCTTCCCAGCCGTCATGTTACACGGGTCCAGTTCAAGTGCCAAAACCTTAACCAAGAAGAAGCCAAAACAATCACATCTTGAATGGTGAGGGTATTTTCCACCCATCATTACTGCATGACATACCGTCTCCGGGGCCTCCCAGAGCCTGGAGAGGCCTCAGCTCTGCCAGAGACCTGACTGGGCACAGAGCCCGCCCTATCGTCAGCCCTTACAAAAGTTACATAATAAGTAGTTTCTGTATCTAGGGATACTAATTTCTCACTCATATTTTATGACCATGAGGGCTTTCTTTATCCAAATGTGATTCCCTAACTATGTGCTCAAAACTACATGCTGGAGTCCCAGTCCATCATCAGGCAGCTAAGTTAAGCTGTGTGGATGCTTTCCCAGATCTTCGCTGGGAGGGTATTGGTAGTTTCAGAGTTGGCCTCATTATCAGCCTGGGACATTTGATTCACTTGCTTTCAGAGTATAGAAGAGGTGAAGCAATAGCTACCAGTCAAGAAAACTTTCTCTATTACATGAAGACATTAGTTCAATTTCATAGTCAGGAGCTAGCTATCCACATATGATTGATGCATTTAGTGAGGAGATACGTATTGAAGAAGGAAGTTAAAATTTTATTTCATTTAGCAAATTGGACTTAACTCCCATAAAGTTATAGTGTGCAAAGGTGCAGATACTCAAATTCAGAATTTGATTTCCTCCCTCCATGAAAGAACACACCAGCTTTGACGAGCAGTGGGGAGATTGAAGGCAGGACAGTGGGGCAGGGACCTGAGCTTCCTCCAGCCCTGACCCTTCTACTTAGGCACGTTGGGTAAGAGACTTACCATTTGTAGACATCGGTTCCCTAATCTGTAAAGTAATGGATTAGAATAGTTGTCCTTTCAGTCTTTAACACTGAAAATGTATCTCTGATTCTATTTACCTCCTACCAAAAGAGAACTCAAAGATGACAGAAGCTAGGAAAATATCTTCAGCTATCTCAGTGATTTTTGTATTTACTACTGGGACAGTTCGTGTTCAAACATGCTCTACCAATAAGAGGACTAGTTACAGGAAACAGGATGTTAAAGATCAATATCCAAGGGACTAGAGTGGTGGTTCAGCAGTTATGGTGCTTGCCTGGCATATGTGATGACGACACAGTTTCAAACCCCAGCACCACATACAAAGCAAAGTGTCAGAGCAACAAAAGCCACATGAAGAACTAAATAAAATTGATTCTCTCTTTCTATCTTTCTCTCTAGTTAAAAAGAAAGAAAGAAAAAGATCAATATTCAAGAGCTAGCACTTGCTTCTTTGTCACCTTCAAATAAACCTACTTTATGTCCCTTTTTGTATGCTTGGCATTTGATGGCCATTGTCTCCTTTTCTGATGAAACTTAGGACTATATGCTTCTAGTTAGCAGATTTCACTAAATAATTTAGAAGACTCCATGAATTTCTTTTTTTTCCCCACTACAATTTCATTAAAATTCATTTGCGAAACTATACTGCCTCAATAATAGAATTGTATCTTATGTTTTGGAACTGTTTCCATGACAACAATGACAGGTGCAAGTTCTGGTGTATGCTATGTTCTTTTAAAAGGTTACTGAAATTGTCACTACAAAGGTAAATTTTACTGTGGATACCATCTAAGTAACTATATTTTACTTTTAAGAGAAAATGACTGCTATACATGATATACATTTATTTCCTCCAAAAATTTCATTAAGAGCCTTATTCATAAAATCTTTCAACAATGCTTGAGTTTTTGTATCCAAGAAATTCATTCCTAACTTCATAGCTGAAGCAGGTTTAAGGAGTTTAGAATACCCCCTTTAATTTGGGGGTATTCCCACTAAGAAATAGAAAACAAGGCTGAACAGTAAAAGAAAGCTGTTAGGAGTGCTTCCACAAAGGGCATTTGATTTTAGTATTTGGATGAAATCCTCCCTTTTCTGTGACTTCCTAATCCCAAGTCTTTTTGTTTAAGTAGATGCCATCTAAAAAGCACAGCATTCTGAATGTATGGACCTTGTTATCCCTGGGGGGAAAAATGGAGAGTAAACAAACCTTTACCATATTCATATGCCCATCTCTCTTAAAATACTGTAATCTATGATCAGTACATCAACATGCCAATCAAAAATGACACCCCTAGTTACTTGCCCCGATGACTTCTGCCTTTCATTTCACTCCCACAGCCCGAGTGACCGAACAGAGTAGGGTTCAAGTCAAAGCAGAGACCAGCTAGTTGCTTAGAAATGTCCAAGGCCTCCTCATGGTTTGTTTTCACAAACCCCTCACTAGATTCTGACCTTTGTCTACTTTGACCTTAATAATCTACCACCTCTCAAAGTCCCAAATGATTATTTGAATCAGACCCGTTGCTCTCTACAATCTTCCTGCCTGCTTTGTCTAAAACACAGAGCCATCCTATGAGATAGCATACTTCTTCATTTCGGGAACTTTATCTTACTCCTGTTGGGCCTGGCCCCAGTTATAGTCAGTTGTCTCCTGTATTGTAGGTAATCTGGTCCAGAGATCAGGAACAGCCAGACTTGGCCACATATCCTGTCCTGAGCTAGATTCACAGTCCAACGACTACTGAAAAAAGAAATAGGTTCCAAGAGTAAGTTGCTTTGGTGTGACGGTGGATGCTGTTGAGGTAGGTGTGGCTAGCTTTTGATGAGAAATGACATACAGGCAGCAGCTTAATCTGAGGGGTTTGTCTTCCCAGGGATATTGATGTGAAAGAGATGGGAGTGTAATTGCCCAAATCTCAGGGGAGGAGATCAATGCAAGGAGCTCTGCAGAAGAATTAATTTTAAGATAAAAATGATAACACTAGATTCACAGTATGTGGAAGAACCCCATTTGAAGTGAGTCCTAGAGAAAAAATCAGTAGTTTGATCTAGACTTACAGGAAAGAAGAGGGGTGAAAATACAGGACTGTTATAATCATTTTTAAAAGCAATGGGCAGCCTCCAAAGTGTCACCTTTGAAGATCAAATGGGAAGATTTGAAATTCTGAGCAGCTGTAATGATCTATAGGTGTGTATCAGTTATATCCTCAAATAATTAGGTATTAATTCCAAAAGGGAAATGGAAGTTTTCCATTTCTTACATACATGTATATATCAGACTCTTCAAAATGTAGCTCTTAGTTCTATACTTGCAATGACACCTTTTTCTGTTCAGAAAAAAAAAAAGTTTGCCAAGAACCAGCACCTCTCTTGTGGAAATGGTATTCATCATTCTTCTGAAAACATTGAGAATTCCTTATCTTGTGCCTTAAGACCAAACAATCCAGGATGATTTTAGCAAGCCAAGGACTTGGTTCAGAGAACCAAACAAGGCTTCAGAGAGGTGACAGATCATTGAAGGTTGAGCTTGATTTCCACCCTCCCTCTTGGTTTAAGGATCAAGTCATTGATTGCTTGTGCTTCAAACAAAATAGATTTATTCTGAACTACTTGTAAATGCCTCTGTATTTTCTGCTTTCCACGTAGATATCACAGATATCTGCCTGCATAAAACTCACCTCCCATGTGACACACACTTTCAGAAAATGAAAGAAGGACCCTTTTAAGTGTAGGGAGTGAACAAAGCTATCACTCTGATCTGCTTATGAAAGGACATCTACTTCTTGTGTACTCAGAGTCAATACAGTATAGAGCAGAACTTTATTGGTGTAGAAAAGTTTGCACTAAATTTTATATGCATATCTCTATGTATTAATTAATTCTGAATAACAATTCAGTTTTAAAGAAATACTGAACAAGAACATGCTAACAGGATCTTTTATGACTTGCTCCTGCCTATCATACACATCTTTTAGAGCAATCTACTAAAAACTGATGTAGAAAGTCATCATTGTTTTATATGTTGAAATAAGATTGTGAAACAGGTGAGTCAAGTGCTCATTTTGATTTCTCTTATGGATCTAGGTAAAGTTTCTGACTTGACCTGCGATGCAGTGTATGGCTGGTAGGATGAAAGCTGTCCTCTGGACTACCTAAAAGAAGCACAGTGGAATTAGATTGACGTAATAAGCACACTGTAGGATTGGAAAAGGCACAAAGTGCAAGAAGAAAAATATACCCATAGATTTTTTTTTTAAAGAAACAAGGATTTGTATATAGAAGAGTAGGGGAAAATAAGGCAAATCTCACAAAAGCTGAGTTTTTAGAAGAACCCATAATGCTTGTGGACCATCTGGATCTCACCATAAGCCAAACTGTTCTCAGCATTGGATGGCTTGACTTTCAGCCTGGAATCCAAGAAAAATCTCAAAAGTGGGAATCTAGGAATGAATTGGAGACCCAGCTCCAATACCAACTCTGGGACTTGTAACGAATCATTTCACTTTTCTAGACCTCATTTCAAATCTGAATAATAAGACTTTTCACAGATGAACAATAACAACACCAAAGGTATGGTTCTATCAAATAAAATGAAATTAGTTTTGGTACCGTTATAATTATCAGTAATTAGATTCTTATATGTCACAATATTTATAGCTTCAATTTACTTACTTTCTAATACTTTTTCTTTTACACATGTACAAATATTCTTTAAAGAATGAGAAACAAAACAAGGGAGAAAATGATAACGTGTGTGGCACACACTGCAGATGTTGCCAGGCTGTTTCCAGGAACATTTTTAGAAACGTATAGTTATGCTCAGAGGATCACAGTAAACCTGTCCACAAAAGGACATGGAGAAGAAGCAGATTAGTAACACTCATGCAGTATTTTGGAAATTTGAAGAGCTGTAAGCATTCTTTCAAGTAATTTATCATTGCAGAGTCTTGCAAACAATATCAACACTTGGCTGACTGAAGAAATTAAGTTTTGCTTCTGCATAGAAAATACAAATGAGAGATTAACATATGGACAAGTTCTATTAAGCTTTGAAAAGAAGGGGATTTTCTTAACAGATTTTTTAAGTGTTTTTTTCTGTTTAATTAGTTTTCAAGTTGTGTGATTTGTGTTCATAATTACAAATATCTTTATAGGAAAATACATTTCTTTTGAAGAGTAGAATTTTAATTTTTTCATTTTTTATAATGATAAATATGAAAATAGCATTCATGCAGCCTAGCGAGGTCATAAGCCATTCACTATCTCTGATTGGAACTTTTTCTACTCAAGTTTTATCCTTGTTAATTGAACAAAGGACAAATTCCTTTTATATGTGATAAGAGACTGGGTAAACAGCTTTATGGGATATGGTCACAACAAAAAGTAGAAATCACTGAAGCTTTATAATTATGGTTATCAGATTATGTATAAAAATAAATACAGTTTATTTCCATGTGACCATTTTAACTCTGCATATAACCATTATGAAATTTACCATGATGACTGGCACATAGTAGCCTTTGAATAAATGATGGCTTGAATATAAGCAAAGAATAATTCTTTTTCTCTTCTTTATAGTTGGTAAAAGGAAAGTAATTTAGCAAAGTACTTTATTTTCAAGAGGAAGGTGCTGAAGAGTGAGCCCCTTCCACACGATGAAAATGCCCTGTGAATAATGTCTTTAACCACAGAAGTAGCTTGACTCTGTCCCACAACACTCCCACCCCTTGCCTTGGCTTGCTGATGCAATCTAGTTACTTGACTATTAGTGCACCAAAACAGTTGGTTTTAAACTGCTTCTAGCCTCAACCACCATTTCTGCCGTCAACATAGATGGCAACAGATATTGTATGTGAAAAATACCTTGCCCCAACTTCTAATGAGGACGAGAACCTGGCAGTACTAGAGTTGGCCCATGGTGAAGATCTCGGGGTCTTTTCATTAAGTGAAGTTCAGCGATGCCAATCCACTGCTGCCTGAGCCGGGTCCCACTGCAGGTTTTGGCACTGTGGGATTTGGGCTGCAGCCGTTCGCTTCTGCTACTGAATTCCCCAGCTTTGTTTCTTAGGCAGCTGCAGCTGCCTCCAGTTGGCTTTATTTCTGGTGTCATGCAAATGTAGACAGAACCATTTTGACATCACCATGTGTCCCTAAATGCTAAGCCTAAATCCATCTCTATTGCTTTAAGTACATGAATTTTCATGTATGTATAATTTGGTTCCTGTTTGGTATGTATGTGATATTTATGTAGGCATAGTTAAGGTTAATATCTGTTGCAAGAAGGAAAAACACTAAATGTACAATACCAAAGGCTGGGCAATCTTTTTCTTCCATATTTTTATTGGTGCATTATAGTTGAACGTAACAGTAGGATTCCTTGTTGTATATCCATACGTGCACATAGTGTAACAATATAATTTGGCCAGTCTCATTCCCCAGTATTTCCCCTTTTCCTCCCATCCTCCTTTGCCCTGGTCTCTTTCTCCTATTGATCTATTGATCTCCCTTGATTTTCATGAGCTCCCCAAACCACCATCTTTCTTTTCCATTTTCCTCTCTAGTTTCCACATATGAGAGAAACCATATAACCCTTGACCTTCTGAGTTTGGCTTATTTTGCTTAACATAATATTCTCAAGTTCCACTCATTTTCCTGCAAATGACATAACTTAAGCCTGAGAAATCTTTATCCTAAGATGAAAATATGCAAAGAGATTGATGTTCTTAATTCTGAGGGAACTGGGGCTTAGTCAACACTTTCACTTATGAAGGGCAGTAATCAAGATAAATATCTTTTTTATTAAATAAAGGACTAAGTTAGAAACAAAAACAGCAATTTTAAGTCCACATTATAAATATTCTAATTATATTGCTTCTTGGGAGTATTCATTCACCAGCACCATCCCCATTCTACATATGCAAAATGGGGAATATCCATTTCTAAACTCAAAGTCTCTTAAAGTCAGGGAGCAGTTCCTTGTTTAAGTTTCCTATGGCACAGGAGCAAACTGCATTGAAATAGCATATCTAACATTTGTCACAATACAGCACTACTCTGTCATTGTGCATGACCTGGTGCTGGGTATAGTGAATCAGGGACAAAAGACACAATTCCTCACTCCAGAGAACCTCATCAAGGAGATATGCTAAATGGTGACGTTCATATGGTATGATTAGGGTATAAAAGATGGAATGTGAATACTCTGAAAGATCACTGAGTATGATACTCACTCAACTCCAAGTTAAAGCTAGAGGGAAGGAAAAGAGGGAACGCATTCTATTATGAATAAGGTCCCTATTTTCTAGTTGCTGATAACTTTGCTCCGGATGTTATATGAATACTCAAAACAAAGAACCATAAAGAAGTAGAAACTTAAATGTTGAATGTAGTTTCTTGCAGTATAATGAGTTCAGGAAAATGATCAGAGCATTTTAACACCAAAGTAATCAGAAAAGAAGAAGGTCTCAAGGTACACTACCCCATTTAAAACTTGACGGTGATCCCAACCAATCAATGCCTATTTTGTTAAGCTTTCTCTTAGTTGTGGTCATTTTCTAGCTTGGATGGAGAACAGTGTTAGATGTGCTTTGTCTGCATATTTTATTATACCTCCTGGTCATTAATTTAGCGTGTTACTTCACTTGCTCTCTACTAATAGAAGTTCATTAGTGACACTTCCATTAACTAATTGCAGGATTATTCTAAAAGCTACCAAGTAATCTTTGAGATTGTTAATTAACAGTTGGGTGCCTGCATTTGCTACTCTCAGGGACAGTCGAATGAGGATACATTAGTCAAGGATGCTTCCTTCTACTATTTCTCAGAAGGAAAAAAATTACCAGTCAAAGAGCTCCATTGTTTCCCTGCTCCCAGAATGGAGGGCAATGGGGTAGGAGAATCCAGGCCTTTTCCAGAGTCCTAAATGACTACAGCTTGAAGGAAAAGGATCCAGAGGCATGACCTGTGTATTGAAACCAAATTATTCTCAAGTGCCTGGTCTTCTAGATTTTTCCTGTGCCAGAGCAGGTGTGTGGTTCTCACATGTCGTCTATGACTTCCCAAGCCTCCATATGAATTTCTCATAGACCACAAAGTTGACCTTTGACGTCACAGAAGCTTGTGGTACAAACAATACAAATGGTATATAATGCTTCTAAACCTCCATTCATTATTGAGCCTTGGATCATTATGGAATTACAAAAGCACTGAATAAACTCGGCAAGGTTAAGTTTGCAGGAGACTTGAACCAGACCAGTTTGCCATCTCTTGCCCTGCCCATCACGCAGCAGGCTTGTGAAGTAGCTGTCATAGCAAGGCCTGACTTTTAGAGGGAAAATAATAAAACCAACCGTCATCTCATGTAATTTAAAACAGGAAAGAATAAGTGGAAGTGAAGCTGGCTTGTGAATTCGTTATAAACCTGGATGGGAAAGAGTATTGTTTGACATCCTATTGACTTGTTTGAGAAGCTGGTGGAGCTCACAAATTATGTAAAGGCATCAAAAATGTCTGTAGAGGGAAGTGTAAATAGAGCAACTCTCACACTGAAGCTCACCATTCAAGCAATAAATCTACCTGTCTGTGTCTAGCAGCTCATAGAATTGCACCAGACAGACCTGTTTATCCTAAAGAGGCCAAGGTGCAATGTGATCCTTAAGAAATTGTGCTTTTGGGAGGGGCTTTCACCTCCCCACCCCAGTCTCCATCAATTGCCCTAAGCCCCTTAAAAATATTATCTAAAGAAAAATCAAGAGGCTAATAAGCATAGGCAATTTATAGTTGCAAGATAAATTCCTCTTCTTGCCTCTTTTCCTCCTGAGCCTCTTATGTTGAAATTATTAATCCTCCAATGGGTAACATATTTCACTGCATATTCATTGCTATCAAATATTCACCAGTATTCTGTGCATCCCAATCTTGCATGAAAGACAATTTAGTAATAAATTATTTTGAACTAATATCAACCCAATTTTATTTGTCTTTTTGTACTGGAGATTGAACCCAGGGGAGCTTGACCACTGACCATATCCCCAGTCCTTTTTATTTTTTATTTTGAGACAGGGTCTCACTAAGTTTCTGAGGCTTGCCTTGAACTTGGGATTCTACTGCCTCAGGCTCTCAAGTTGTTGGGATGACAGTCATATGCCACTGTATCCTGTACAATTCTTTTTTAAACTTCACATAATGATCACACCTTACTGTTTTGCAAAAAGTTTAGCATAAAATCTGTGACATTTATGTGGTGAAATATTGTAAGAAAAATTCTGTGTGATTCAATATAGACTTTGTATAATACATCTTGTACCTTCTTCCTGATCGCTATATTCTTTGCTTTAAATAAAAATGGAAATAAGAGAAGGATGGAACAGGATGAATGCCGACATTTGGTCAAGAGAAAACTACTACAGGCAAAACTAAACATAGCAAAAGTAACTAGTACTTGCTGTGTACCTCCTATGACAAGCACTAGATATTTTATATTATTTTAATGTTAAGATACATTTTGAGATACTGTTTATCATTCCCACTACAGAAATGGGGAAACTGAGGCTTAGCAAGGTGGCATGCACACATCACCAACTAACCAGAATTAACATCGCTGGAATGCAAATCCTCATTCTTGTTCTATATACCCTGCTGCCAGGGAACGTATTCCTATGTCATTCTTAGAACAGTCAAGAGGATAAAGCAGAATATAGTTGGCAGTCTTATAGTTATCTTCTCAAAACCTAAAACTCCATCCCTCCATGTAGAGTTTTTTATTAAATAGAAAAACTAAGAGACCAGACACAGTAGACTCCATTTTTGTTTGCTAAAGTCAGTCACACACCAACCTGACTCTCACTTTTTGGAGAAAATGGGACAATAATCCTACCTCATAGAATCATGAGAACTAAGCAAATAGTCCTCAACCCTGTAATGATTCAGAATTACTTATAACTTTAAAAACTACACTTGCCCAGCTCTAACCCAAAGCATAAGGTGTCAAATTCTGTAGTAGGTAGTGAGTTGGAACTGATAGGCAACTGTGTATTTTTTAAATTTCCGTAGATGATTGACCTACATGCTCATGGCTGGTAACCATGGGGTTAGGTAAGGTATGTGAAGCCACTTAGCATGGTGCCAGACACATACTAAAACCTTCTTATTCTCCCACTGTGGCTTCTTTGACATATCCCTGGGATTCTGCTTCCTTTCTCATAAAATGATGAACTTGTGTCTCTTGGGAACTCCCCTTTTTAAGTAGGTTGGTAATTACGGTCACCTAGTCTCTTAGGGAAGATCTGATCTCCATTAAACCTGTAAGGAGACAGGTACATTGTTGGGAACCCTGGTTCTGCCTATCAAAACCTTCTGTTAACAGAGTCTCAGACCTTTCAAGCATTCCCAGGGCCCCAACCAACCCCTAGCAGACAGCTTCATCTCATTCCAAGCCCATACCTTTGCTATTCAGTTAAAAGCATAAGGGGCTAAGTGATCAGCTAAAGTGATCCATCTCATGAGTAAATTAGTGATCAAGTCCCTATTAAATAACATCATGTCTGAGTCCCTAAAAGTGAAAATTCCAGGCCCTTTGGCCATGGTAGATATAGTTATGGCAACACTATGCCCGACCTCACCACTATCTCAGAGCTACTCTGATGCTTGGAAGTAGGAAGGCTCCTTCCTTCCTACTTTGTCTCTGATGCTGATGGGTCAGGAAAAACTATTGTTTATCCCTACCCACTTCTCGTATTATAAGTTAGAATATCCTTGCTTCTAATATGTGGATGATCTAACACATTAGGGGAAAAGTGCATTTAGCATTTAAAAGTATGATCAAAATAGTTCCTTATTTGAAATGAGTCAAACAGATATTTGGCTCTTTGTGTATATAATCTATTGTTTGCTACTTGCAAACAATAGGACCAACATCTACTACATTGGATGCTGTAATATAGTAATCAACAAAGCACCAGAGACTAGTTGCAATCAAGTCCCTTTGTTTTCCTCTAGTAATTTCTGAAAACCACGAAGTAAGAAAGGCCGCAGTGGGATAGGAGAGAGCTTAAATTTTTCCCTCAGGAAAATAAAACATTCACATAGCAATGACTAATACTTAAAACAGATATTATCATAAAAATATTATTAAGGAGAAAGTGGGCTCTTACGGAGTGCTTTCCCTCCTTCATCTAGTCTGAACCGGTTAGAATGCTGTACCATTCTTGTCACCATCAGGAAGCCTTGTCAGGAAAGGGCTGAACAAAGAAGACAGAAGTGAAGAGTGACAAGAATACAGAGAGCTTCAAGCCAAGCAGAGTCTTAACCACCCCCATATCCATGCCCTGAAATAGACAAAAAATTGCACATCTTTCTATTTCATTGGCCAGATTAAGAGTTAGCAGAAATGAATAGCTGAGTGCCTTTTTCTTAATGGAAATGCTGCTTTGTCAGGAAAATAAAACAAGATTAAGCCAGTGTCCAGATCAGCTGGCTAGCTGGCCAGCAAGTTGCAAACAAAGAACACAGAGATCTGTGCCCAGATGTTGCTGAGCATGGGACCTTCCCCACAAGCACCCAAATGGTGACGTCTAGGCATGACTTACAAATGACCTCCTTTAAAAATAGTGCTGTTCTTCCCTTGTTCAGAGGTGAAGAGGCCAAGTCAGTGATGTCTCAGCTGTCACAGTTGGCACTCCCATGGAAGCCCTGATGGCTAAAATTATCCTTTCCTCTTCCCTTTAATCTCCCTTCTCTTTTATCTTTTTTTTTCTATTTTCATCTCCTCTCCATTGTTTCTCTCCTTCAATGAGTTCCCTTTTCTTTCTTCTCTTCCTTTGTGTCTTTCCTTTTCTCTTTTTTCTTTATGGCAATTCTTATTAGTTTACTGTTCTTCTTCCCAGACTATGTATGGCTAGCCATTTGCAAGGACTCAGCTTCCACAATGAGCCAAGAAACTTTGGCCTCATTTGCCTGAGATTGAAAAAAGGAAACATAAGAAATAATAGTCCATCTACTTCAGATAAGAAAAAAATAAATTTATTTACTTGGTACAATTTCAGCCAAATTCTGCACTAACCAAATTTTGATGCAAATATATATTAATTTTTAAAATCATCATATAGGAAGGAAGCTATTGGACCTAAGTCACATTCTTCAAGCCTTCTCATGGATTAAAAAAAACTGCATTGTAATAACATCTCGCTTATGAATATGATATTGTCAATTAAGATACAGATTTGACTCCTTTATGGCAATTTCTAAAACTTAAAAAATTAAGTGGCACATGCCTGAAATCCCAGTGACTCAGGAGTCTGAGGCAGGAAGACTGCAAGTTCACAGTCAGCCTCAACAACTTAGTGAGACCTTGTCTCAAAAAATAAAAAGGGCTGGGAATGTGGCTCAATGGTTAAGTGGCCCTGGGTACCCAAATAAATAAACATAACCTTGTAATTGTGGTGTTTAAGGCCTTTATGTTTTCTTATGTATCAGATAATGTCACTAAAGGAGACAATGGAGTGTATTTACGGACTTTATCTCTTCTGCTTCGGAATTCATTGCCAACATGGATTTGGAAAGGCAATGTCTAATGTCTTCAGTGAACTCTTAAGTGTTAATGAGAAATGATTTTGAAAGGTTTGGAAAGCACTCCCTTCTCTGCTGTCCAGGGTCACCTTTGCCAGGTACTGACAGCAGGGATGAGGAGATCGCAATACTCTTCATAGGCTTTCAGGGGCTGAACTTCCTTTTCAGGCAGGAAGCCTTCAAGGTGGAAGAAGAGCTCTTCTTCTCCACCTTTCCTTTCTCCTTGTTTTCTGGCATTCCTTCTCTGTTCACACACTCACTTACGAGGATTCCTCTCCACAACTCAGTCCCTCTGCTCCATCCCCATTGAAATAGGTGCACAAATTGGTTTCCCCAAAACTAGGAGAATCCCACACTCTTCCCTTCTTAACTAGTGCAAAAAGATTTTTCCATGCATGTGTAGATTATATCATATCAAAGAAGCCAATTAAGGGTTGCAGGTGGAAATAAGAATTGATTTAGGTGGTTACAGAGGGAATTTCCTGTGATGCACTAGCAAATCCTGCTTTCTAAGTAAAAAATTTAGTGTAAGTTAAAAAAAGCACTCAGGGGTAACTCCCTGCCACAAGAGCTGGGCACACAGCCAGGGCACTGTGCTCATTCGCCTTGGGGTTAGCCAAGATTCCCAGAACACACCAGTCAGCATTTTTCATCCAAAGATGGGAGGGTGTCCTACTGAAATCTCAAACAGACGAAACAGGACTACCAATCTCCACGACAACTGCACTAATTAGATTTTCTTCACAGAAGAATGTTTTCATTTTTTTTATAAAGCATCATAGTCCCTTGATAAATGTAATCATCCATAATCAGAAAAATATATAGACTGAAAACTACAGTATGCTTCCTCTTTTTCTGTCTTTGCTCTAAATACATAAAATTCAATTTATAATAATATATAATGGTATTTTTAACCTGCCTGGTCATGCAAAATATGTCATTCAGAAGCAGTCCTTTTAGCTGCTTATATTTTATTCAAATAACAGTGTGCCTGATTTATTGCCATTCCCTTGTTCACAATGTGGTAATTACACACAATTTGTAATGAGTTTATCAAAGCAAAGCACAGGGAATAGGACATTTTTATATTAGCCAAGTAGCTCAGGTATCCTAATGGATAGCAGAGGGAAAAAATATTGATAATGTGAAACTTAGATTCAAAGTGGTTCTTAATTGAAACTTTCACTAATAATAATGTCAGGGTTAAATAGATTTGCAGGTTAACTGTAAGTAGTTGCAGTATAACCTCCCATGGCATTCTGGAGGTTCTGTTTCTTCTATTGCTCCTTTTGTCTCTCTCTCTCTCTCTCTCTGTCTCTCTCTCTCTCTCTCTCTCTCTGTAGTAGGGATTGAATTGAGGAGTGTTAACCACTGAGCCACATCCCAACACTCAGGGTCTCACTAAGGTGTTTGGGACCTCACTAAGTTGCTGAGGCTGGCTTTGAACTTGTCATCCTCCTCCCTCAGCCGCCTGTGTTGCTGGGATTACAGGCATGCACAACCATGCCTGGCATCCCTTTCTCTTAATATTGGTCCTGTAGACCTGAATACAAAGACATGCCTTTACCTTATTGTTCTATTTAATTAGGCTCCTGCTCATAGTTTAGGACAGAGATTGGGATTACAATTCATTCTAAATTAAGAATTCTCAGAGCTCACAGCACCAAGAATGTCAGGAAGCCTCTCTAAGGATGACCTCTAGTTACCTAAACATGCATGATTTGAGTGCAGGAAGAGAAGCATCTAAGAAACTGTACAGAAGTCTCATTGAAGGTGAATCCCAAAGAAAGGTCCAGGTCAAGAAATAACACACACTGGGAAAGTTTACCTGGCAATTCATGGTCACCTGTTGACTCCTACATTCATGCAAGGTTGTCAAGTTTCAGAACAGAGAAATTTGATAAGATCATGAAAAACAAAAGGGAATCTCCTTTGGTTTTAGAGTTGGAAAGTGTGAGACATGATTAGAATAAACAGACTGCCCTGTATGAATGGAAAAGGACAGAGGGAAACAATGAACTTTTAACCAACCCTTGAGTCCATCTGTCTCTGGATCCTCACAACACTGTGGTTTCCTTCTGAAGTTAGAGGCACTCTAGGTGGTCCTTGTCAAGAGTCTCTAAAGAACAGCCTGTTAAGATATCCACAGATACAGATGATGTGATTGTAGTTCACAAAAGTAGAAGGGCCATTTTATTTTACCATTAAAGATACCTACTTCATATGCAACTCTAAGTCCCCAAATATTCCTCTCCAACGAAATACTGATTCATTGTGTTAAGGTAGTATACAAAGAGATGATCTGCTAAGCAGCCTCTTAACACCTAGCCTGGAAAACTATAAACACGGCAGACATGTTTAAGGAGGGTTAAAGGGGTAAGACAACTCCCCACCATGGCTCACCGATCTGGAGGAAGGTGTTTGATACCTGCTTTGAAGAGACCTGGATGATCAAGGAGGCATCCTGAAAGCACCTAAAGGCATTGGGAAAAGCAGACTCCAGATATGGTGAACAAAACCATTAATTCATAATTGAAAAGGCTATAATTCCTTCTGACAGCATTGAACAGTAATTTCTTTTTCTGGTCTTATGAGTGCAAGTCTTCACACGTGCGTATGTGTGCATATTTATACTTGAGAATGTACAGAGAGACAGGTGCAGACACAGATACCCGATTCCCAACACCCCTCACACACTCTTCTCAAGCCGCACGCTCATCATTCCTACTGCTAGTTGACATATTCAGGTTTTCTGAGGATTTCTGAATATCCATGATCTGCTGTGACTATTCATTTTCCATGGCCTGTTTAATTGAAAGGTGGCATGGTTCATTTTTCTTTTAGGAAAGTAGAGTTTATTGCCCTGCTGTCTCTGGAAATTAGCCATAGCTTACAAATTTGGAACACCCAAAGCAAGCATGATGAATCTTCCCTAGTGTAATGTCCCTGACACTTCTGCCAAAAGAAAGGCTTGGCAGCCTGAGAGAACTGATGAAACTCTCCCCTCCAAAGTGGACTGCAAAGTGGACCTTCTCCCATCCCACTCCCACCAACCAACCACAATGAAATGACCACTTTTGGAAAAAATTTGAGATGGAAGGAAAGAATTGCACTTGGGATTGTTTCCCAGTTGGTGAGCCAGTGTTAGGCAATAAAGGGACTTTGAGTACTCTGAGTTGCCCCTTCCCCACTGCTAATGCTCCTGCTTGATCATTTATACATTCATGATTTACTCCATCTTCTCTTACAAAACATTTAGGCAAGAGCCCCCATTCATTATACCCACCAGTTGCAGTTGTACATTGCACTCAGTACTTAGTTATTGGTGATTGCTTTGTCGCTTTAAAAAATACTCAAAAGACTACAGCATCTTCTAGCAGGTTTCTTGGAATCACTTACTCCATCTGCTGGTCAAACACAATGAGTCTAGAAAAGACTTTCCCTTGTTTGTGCCCCATGGGGTTGGGATGCAAATCTAAATAGATATCTTTAAATGGTTAGTTTCATTCCTGAGTCACTTTGTGATCTTCCCAGATACTTATCAATTGATATTGATATCATTTGGAACTAGAATCTGAGGCCTGAACATTTGAAATGAAAATGTGCCAACATTTCAGAAATCACCTAACCTCAAGGAGAACCTGTAGAGAAGAGACAGATGAGTCACCTTCTTTAAAAGACTTAAAGCTCTGGCAAGCACACATTCTGGTCAGTATTAATCTACAGCAAATGATGAGATCACATGCACTGATCAGATATAGTTGTTCTACTGAGTTACTTGTGGGCAGATTCCATCCCTGACTTAGCTTTAGGTCTCTTACCCAACCCTCTCCCCCAGTAGACATACTTTGTTGTATGACTCTCCAACCATGTGGTTGATGGCAGAAGACAGCACTGTTACATAGAGAGGAGCTCCAAGTGAAGCCACTCAGAGTCTCAAGAAGAAATTGATGTTTCCTAGAAGAAGGAAACAGACTCAAAAGCCTGAAATCTCTCATCATCCGTCCTTCATTCTTTGAGGTGCTCCTAATGACTTCAAAATACTGTAACTCTCTGTTTAGCACTTGGCATTAAGTATCAGATAGAAACCAGAATAAGGAACTATCATATGTCCTTCCTCAGATTGCCTAGGATTTATTTTCCCTTTTTTATCTCCCTTTGGACCACATTAAAATTCTTGCTTTTCCTCTTACTCCTCTTTTCATTGCTTAAAATACATAAAATCTCTTTAAATTTAAAAAAAAAATCAAGAGAGCTTCTTGAAAAATAAATGAATGAATCATTGAAAATTCCTTTTGTTTCTGCTTTCTCTTTTGTTCATCAAGTTTTGATTAAGTATAGTCTCATGGTATTTTGTGAACATTAACTGGAAATGCTGTTTCACAGCTTATTTTTATATCACTTTTTCTATTTTCAATTCTCTATTCATATCTTACTTCACCCTTCACTCCTTCAGAAAAATTACTTTGCTTTCTCTAGTATCTTGTGCCCAAATTCTATATTATTCCCATGAAGTAGCAACCATTAATCTCTTGGTGGCTTTCCTCCCCGACCATACCACTTTGCTGAATTCAGCTTCTGAAGGAGGCTTCCAGACCTTCAGGATTTCTTCTTTGACCCTAATAATAATGGCCATTTGAAGTACCCCTTCCTATGACTTCCATTAATTCTTTCAGTATCTGCTGCTTAGTTTTTCCCATTGCCCTCAGTGGATCCTTTCTTGCTTCTCTTTCTCTTTTCCCAATCTACATATGAAAATTGCCCCAAATGGTCCTGTCAGTCATTCTTTGTGCCTCTAAGGATGTCTTTCATTTGCTAAATCTATACCTAAACTACCATCTTAGCATTGATGATTTTCCAATGGGAAAATCTGTAGCCACATTTTTAACCATCTATTAAAAGATGACAGTTCTATGGGCTTTCCAAAATGACAAAATGTCAAAAACTGAATTTTAAAATCCCAACATAAAATTTTTCATAAAAAACTACGCTATTTTAAAGGTACCAAATCACATGATTTTTCAAGTCTAATGAGTATGCACTGTAAAAATATTTAAAAGGAAGAGATTGGCACAGTTTTGGTGAGATGGTTGAAGAGAAGCCCCTTAGGTCAATGCCCCCAGGAGGTCCACAAGCATTGGCAGCCATTTATTTTATTAGTAAACTTGACATTATGTCTAGACTGGAAAGGCAAGAAAAGGTCTACATAAGAAAGGCCTGATCTTTTCAAAGGTGATAAGCAATTAGAAGTGAGGGTCTTGATACAATCTAGCAAAGACTCTGACATAGGTAAGCTATCCCTCACACCTGTTTCTAATTGCATTATCTCATGCTATTAATGATGCCTTATAAACCTTACCATTTTAAGAAGTTATATGACAAAAAAAAAAAACAGACTTATGGTCAGAGTAAGATTAGGTAAGAAACAGGGATTGTAAAGGTCATCAGGCCTTCCAAGAAGTAAATTGAATGGGAATGAGAGTACAGAAAGAGCTTATGGGAAGCAATAGAGAAGAGCGGGGAGTTCTAAAGGTCAGAAACCAATTCCCAGTGTGGGTACAGAAATGACAATAAATGCTTGATTACTCAGCATTCATTAGATAATACTAAATTGCTGGTGAAGCAAGAAAGTCATTTGCATTTCAGATTTGCCCCTTCTCCAACTTTCATTTTACATCAAGAGGCCTTTTAAGATGATTTAATGTGCCTTTTTTCCCTCTTAAGTTCAGAAGCAAGCATACACACCACACTCAGTAGTGACTAATACTATCTTAATTACCCCCTCAATTTCTTGAAATCAGATGTGATTCAGTCGGGTCCTGTTTAAAAGCCATGCCTATCTATTCAAAAGACAAACTCTGGATGGGCATAGTTAGTGCACACCTGCAATTCCAGTGACCTGGGTGGCTGAAGCAGGAGGATCCCAAGTTTGAGGCCAGCCTCAGCAATTTAGCAAAATGCCAAGCAAAACTTAGTGAAACCTTGACTCCAAAAACAAAAGTGGAGGGTAGGGACTAGAAGTATACCTCAGTGGCAGAGCACCTGTGGATTCAATCCCTTCCCAGTATCAGAAAAATAAACACCCTGGGTGATCTTGGAACCTTTTGAAAAATGAACCTAGTACATGCAGAAGTTAAAATATTGAGCAAGAATGCAAAAAGGTAAAGTTAAGTGAAAACACAATGAGCAGGTATCTTCTTCCTGCTATATTAAATGACCACTCATTTTAGGATCTCAGCTGCAACCTTCAGGACCTTTAATTTATAGGACAGATTCCCAAGAGTCTAAGTTATCAGCCCCTGGGAGGGTATGATTTTTAAATAAGCTTTCTATTTATTGTCCTTACTAGAGTCATAGCTATTTGGTAATTGAAAATCTAAACTATTCCCCAAAATGGAACCTTATTAGGCATTCTCTGGGCCTCAGTTTACCAAAGCTGTAGATTAGATCACATCAGGGCTGGCAAACACATATTCTTTCCTCTGCTAACTCAGATTAGTCAATCCAGATTGCCTGAAGCTCTAGGTAGAGCATTGGAGACCTGTGGGAATGAAAACAATATTAATAAGTATATACTGACAATGCCATCAGTCAATCTGTGTTTTCCCAGTCTGTTCCCTCTCCCAATGTCCTAGCTAGTCCATCAAGCTTTCTCCTCCAGTACCCACCCTCATCTGTCTCGTACTCAGCTGATGACATTATTTTATTTCTATCTCCATGTGAAAATAGAAACAATCTGAAGAGGTTTTCCACACACTCCCACCACAGCATCCAATCCATCTTCTGCCAGGACCTGGAGCTACACACTTTGCCTTCCAACCTGTTATTAATTCCATCCTGGGACACCACCATCTTTTCCTGGGAATACAGTAGCCTCCCCAGTACCACCTTTACCTCTCTGATTATTCTTGACAAATTAGCCAGAGTTCTAATCTATGCAGATTAAAACCTTTCTCTGCTCAAAACCCTCCAACAGCTCTGCATTTCACTCAGAACCAAAGCCCTTTCTAGAGCCCTGATCTTTCGC
>PVKS010011179.1:0-35729 GCA_004027875.1 Aplodontia rufa
GGTGGTGCTGGGGTTTGAACCCAGGTCCTTGTACATGCCAGGCAAATGCTCCAACTACTGAGCCACCAGTCCACCCCCTCTTCTTGCTTTTTGAAAAAATTATTTTGAAAATTGACAGGGATTATACATATTTATGAGGTACAATGTGATACTTTAATACACAGATACAAGGGTAATGATGAGATCAGAGTAACTGGCATGTCTGTCATGTTAGATGTTTATCATTTCTTTTTGGAAGAGAGAGGGACAGTGAGAGAGAGAGAGAAAGAATCAACTTTATTTAGTTTTTCACGTGGCTTTCGTTGCTCAGACACTTCATTGTGTACGTGGTGCTTAGGGTTCAAACCAGTGTACTCATACATGCCAGGTAATGGTGAGCCACCATCCAGCCCCTTTGTCATTACTTTGTGTTAGCAACATTCATAATCCTATTCACTATATTGAAATATTAATTAATTGCAGTGATCTTATCCTACTATGCTATAGGAGACTAGGTGGTTCTTCCTACCCAACAGCACCCCTGTAGCCATTGACCAACCTTTTTCTGTCCTGCTCTCTTCCCAGGCTCTGGTAGCCACTATTTTATTCTCTACTTGAGGTTAGCTTTACCTTGCTGTGGCTGTGCCTCCAACCTCTTTTTTTCCAGGGTCTTCATATTCGACACTCCCTACCTCACTGTCAAGAATTCCTGATTTTGATGAGATGTATGAGGGTAGGGTAGGAAAAACATTGAGACCAGCGTGGTGGCGCATACCTATAATCCTAGCTACTTCGGGGGCTGAGGCAGGATTGCAAGTTTGAGGCCAACCCAGGCAATGTAGCAAGATCTTATCTGAAAATAAAAAATTAAAAAGGGTAGGGGATTAACTCAGTGGGAGAGCACTTGCCTAGCATGTGTGAGGCCTTGTTTCCATCCCCAGTACTGCAAAAGGAATAAAAAACCAAAAAACTTATCTCTGATTTCATTTCAAATCAGGTCCCATGTTTTGTCATTCAAGGATCTTTTCAGTGCTAAGATTCAGTGAATCCAGAAGTGGGGCAACCTGAGTCTCCGGCTTCTGCGATTACTGACATGGAAACCTAAAATATATTGCAAGAGGGGTGGGAGTGGTGGCTCAGCGGTTACGGTGGCGTCTGTCTGGCAGGTACAAGGATGCGAGTTTGAACCCCAGCACCACATACACAACGAAGTGTCTGAGCAACGAAAGCCACATGAAAAACTAAAATAAAATTGATTCTTTCTTTAAAAAAAAAAAAAACACAACAAAACCTGAAGTTCACAGGAATTCTTCAAGGCCATGAGAAGGGATGAAGGTTTAATTTGAATTTCAGCTCTGTCAGGCTCTGGGAATCCCCAGACTCTACTGTGCTGTCTCCTTTTCAAGCACCCTGAGCCTGCACCCAGAACTTGGAAAGGTAAGTGAGAAGAGCTGGAATTAGAAGACCTTCATTTTAACTCTGGTTCGTAACATTACCCATGGGATCCTCTGCACGTTCGTTCTGTCTTCTGATCTGTGAACTGAGGGTCCCTTCGAGAACACTTCCAAGGATCCTAGGCAAATTGTCTAAATCTTTTCCTCAGATCTTGCATCTTTTATGAAGATCAGCCCATAAGCAAGAGTTACCATGCAGTGATGCAGCTGTCAGGGTACAACCTGAAAATCCACCGCACGTCTGCCGCCGGACTGTCTGCAGAGGCCCAGGAGAAGTTAGCTCCCACACCAGCTCCTTTCCTTTCCGGTCCAACAAGCCTCTACACTTTTTCTTGGCTGTTTCACTCCGCCTTAGGAATATTTTCTAGCTGCTTGACGCTTACAAGTATCTTAACAAGCTAGCTGTTTTGTTTTTTTTGGAGCTTCTGACAAAGGCAATCTTGTCCTCCTATGGGATTAACCATGTAAATTATCATGGTTTACAGCCTCCCTTAAACAGATGTTAAATACCCCCCCCCACCTTCCGTTCTTAGAAACCCTGGGTACTGACTGAGAATGCATTTGACTAAACCTGTCTCCCCACCCCTTTGCCATGCATCTACAGGAAGTTCTCTGCATGCACAACTGCTGGAGCAAAGGACTGAGAAATTATTTTTCAGTTAAATAAACATGGGATGAAAGCTCCAGGCTGCCAAAGGCAAGCTGCCTTTTTACTGATGTTATGGAAAAAAGCACAGTTAAGGCCTAACTCCGAAGCTGAGTTCCACAGTTTTCCCTCCCAAGGCTTATCTTAGCAACCAGAAGAGGCCTCTTTTCTGTTTACACAGTAACATCTGCAAAGCTTTCTGAAGACAACCCTTAAATGAATGAGAAATCTCCAGCTGTTTCCCACCTTAGTACTAAAAGAATAATTAGCTGTAGTCTGAATTCCACTATTTTTCCTCCTCTGTGCAATGTTTAAAAGCATGGTCTCAGGAACCTAATTGTTCGCTCCCAATCCCAGTTAATAATGATCAGCTTTGTGGTTTTGGGTCAGTTACTCAAATTTTCTACGCCTGTTTGTATGTGCAAACGTGGGTTACTGAAGGTACCCATCTCATTAGATTAGTATATTTAAATATATAGAACCTTACATGTTATGATATGCTGGGGGGCCTCACCAGAGTCAGAAGTAGACTTAATCTCTGATCTGGTTTGATTAAAAAATTTTTTTTAATACTGGAGATTGAATCTGGGGGTGGTCTATCACTGAACTACACCCTCAGTCATCTTCAGTTTACTTTGACACAGGTCTCGCTTAGTTAGCCAGGTTGATCTTGAACTCGTGATCCTCTTGCTTTAGCCTCCCAAATTGCTGGGATTACAGGTCTGTGCTACCATACTGGGCTTGCTTTTACTGTCACTTCCTTTTCCTGTGCACGGGATGTGTTGTGCTTTCTTCAGTATGAATCTCTGCAATGGCCCCTAACTCTTTTGCCCTTCACCTACACATACCCAGCAACACCCAAAGTAGGCAGTCCATAAAAATTCCCTGGAAACTAAGGGCATAGCACCATTGACCTGCCACTCTCAATTTTCAAAAAGAGACTTTCTAATATTGGATTAAATAAAAGGGATTACTCTGCAACCTCTGCAGGATTTTTAGTAAAATGTTCTGATAGCTTACCCTTAAGGTACTAATATAAGGTTGTCAAATTGTTTTCCATCCTTCTCACAGAATTTTGAGATATGACATTCTGATTTAGTCTGAGATGAGAACTTAAGTCTTTTATTTGGTGTGCAGTAGTTAACATCATATCCCATGCTGATGTTAAGAATAGGTCCACACAGTGAAGACTGAATTATGCCAATTATAACTTGAATTTGTGTTCATTATTAAGGTACTGTTTCTAACTCAAAGGCTATTTGATAGTTAACAGGCGATGATTTCCCACCACCCACTAAATGTCAAAGAATGACTTGGTGAAGCTTGGTAACAGAGTAGTCACTTGCGACAGTTTGGAAATTAAATTGTCTGGGGTCATTCTAATTAGAGATTGAATATAAAATCTGGCACCTACTCGTTCTAGAATTAAGTAACTTCCATAAGCAATGCACACATTTGGGATTTTCGTGACAGCACAGAGTATCTTCCATATAGTTGTGCACATGGGAGTCTTCCAGTTAAGCCTTGATGAGCACAGATGACACTGTAATTTAGGAAATTTGGCATTACACAAAGGCCCCGAAACTGATGGCTTGAAAGATTTCTAAATTTCTAATAAAGATGCCCGAGTCACTTAGCTGTCATATTGTAAACATTGACACCACAAACATTTTATAAAAGGAAGTTTATTGGTCTTTAAATGGCTCAAATTGCAAATAAACAAATCGGGTAGTGGCATCAGCCTGAGACATGTGATGCGTCTTTGTCAGTTGGCTTCATAGCACCTCAGTACCCAGGAGAGGAAAGGTCTCAAAGCAAAGTCACGATGTTAGTGGTTAGGACCCCTGGTTCAGTAAGACTGCAATGAGTACACATGGAGATTGGTAGGCCTGCAGGCCAGCGTGACATTGGTAACTTTAATTCTGCAAATGGCATAGCTTATGAGGAATACGAAATGAAAGATGTACACCTCAAACCCTTTAAGGACAAATATTTAACATGACAAATTGGACATAATATCTAAAGAGCTGAGTTCCTAAAAAGCCTATGTCTGATAACTTTGCACACACATCTGTTCCCTGGAATGCCTGAACACATCTTTTATCCGTTAAAAATTAAGATTGAGCAACAATAAAGATAAAACTTTGTTAAATCAACTCTTAGCCCCATTCCAAAGAAGAAAAGAAAAATTTGACAGTGGTATACTTCCCACTGAAATTATGTTCCAAACAGTATGCTAGAATTCTTCCAGCAGGAATGCCACACCGTGGTGACCCAGCCTAATGTTTGGTCTGTGTGCCAAACATATGTTCTGCACTATACCTGTGTTTGATTGCTTAATGTTAACTTTAGAAAAAATGTAGTTAGAGTGTTCTTTACTATGAACATAAACAGACTACAAATACTCCTAATAATTCCCATAAAGCTAAAGTGTACCCTTGTGAGTACGAATTTAGGACAGGTGGCAAGCATGAATATTTCTCCAAGTGTTCTAGTGCATTTTGCATAGCACTGCTGATGTTTATTCCTGTGCCCTGCTTCCAGGAGATTAGAAACTTAACACTTAGATGCTCACCACTTGTACAAAGTGATTTCCAGAGGCCAGCATCTTAAGAGGAAAAGAGGGTTCACTCAAAAATAACTAGTGTTGAATCCTTGCAGTCTAAAATTACAAGTATATGCTGGCCCTTCATTTACTACCTTATAGTTTATTTAAAAGCAATCAAAGAGCTCTGGAACTTTCTTTTCAAGAACCAGAGTATGGCACACATTTTTAATTTGGACAGACTCCTAGCAGACAGTAATTTCTCAAGACTCTTCTATACAAAAGCTGCACTCCATCTAAGCAAGATAATATCTTCTCTCACCAGGACTCCTGGGGCAGTGAGTGGGCCCACAATACCAGTGAGAATACACCCAGAATGATGTAACTGAGCATTTTTCGTTTTCTAAATTAAGGCATATTCAAAAATTTCCACATACAAGTTTACACCACTTTCCTAAGTTAATCATCAGGTAATTAATGCAGATCCACAGACAAATTACTCTCAGTTTAACTATATGCAACAACCATGCCAATGACTTTTTCTTCTATATTTTGCATAACAATGGTTAAAAAAGTGGTTCAGCTTAACTATCATGTTCACAATTGTCTTATTTCAAGGCAGTAGAAGACCAAGACATTTTAAAATGATATAAAATTTAAGCTTTATAATAAACACCAGAGAAAGTGGCCTTTCCTCCCATTCCCCACCCCCATTTCACCTCTTTATTTAACAGTTCAAGAAAGGCTGCCCAAGAAACACAAGCTCACGCTACATTCAGAACTGTGATAAATGTAGGCAATTATGAAGTTGAACTTTGCTTCGTGGTGAAGCCACATTAAATTTCTTTTTTAAGTGAATTTGACTTTCAGTGCAGTTCCAATTCATGCTTTTAGTGATACATAACAATTTCCAAAAATGTTAAAGTAATTTCAGTCAATTGAGCCTTCAATGGCAATGCTTATAAATTATATTTATTAGTATGGTCAAGATAAGAAAGGAGTTTGGACTTTGATTATAAAATGCAGCATCTTTCTCTGATTCTCTTAGCTAAACTTTTCCTCTTCTTTTTTCCATTTTTTTCTTTGCTGTCTTCCATCTTTCTGGCTCGAATTTCCCTCATTAAATCAAAAAATACCTAGATAGAAGAAAATAGAGTAAGTAAAATAAATAGACAATATGAACTTAAATCACAGCAAGTAAACCTTGGGAACAGAAGAATAAACATTTAACTCTTTTTTTTTTTTTTTGGCATGGACATCAACTCAGGGCACCACGAGTTCTAGGTGATTGCTCCACCACTGAGTTATACCCCAGCCCTTACGACCTCTTCTTAGCGAAGAAGAAACTAAAAGTTTGAAAATTAAAGTCTGATTCTCCTGTTATCTTGAGAAAATGGGAAAAAAATCTCAATGGATTATATCTCAGGACTTTATTATTAATAAATGCATTTTATTCACACTAAATAGTGATTAATAAAATTTGCACTTAATACTAACTATATTTAGCAACTCATTTTCCTCAGCCCCATATTTTAGAAATTTTAAGACAAGGAGCTGAGGAAAACAGATGTTTTATCATTTTAATACCAGATACTCTGTTGCATAATATTTGAGAATTCATAAATTTATACCTGATGTCTAGGAATTGACAAATAATGAGATTAGCAATGATAACTAGAAATTATTAGTATAACATTTCAAAAGTTAAATTTCAATTATAGGTTCAAGTTACATTGTTATTATGTATGCAAGTATATGTAGGCAAGAATCCCTTCAATATGTAAGTCTGTTGAACTGAGAGAATTACAGATGTTCTTTGTTGTCTAATAGTCCTGAAAGGACATGGATTCACACTGTACATAAGCAGTTGTGAGCGTGTATGTGATAATGAGTGAATAACCTATATAGTCTACGATTTTGCATTGTGGAATTAAAAAAAAATTCAGCAGGGTAAGAAGAATTAATGAGACTAAAAACGAGCAACAAATATAATGAGTGTGGTAAGAAAAAAAACATATGAATGTAATGACCAACATGCTTTTCCTAACACGCCTTTAACTCTTTAATGGAAACTTTAACTGAAAAAAACAGAATAGTATACGACAGCTACTTGTGTGTATGTGCGTGTGCACAAAACAGGAATATAAGTTTGGTTTCTTTTGCAAAAACAAAAAAAACAATGCTTGACAAACCAAATACTAATAACTTTATTTTCAAGAGGAAGGGAAAAAAAGGTAGAGGGAATAGTGAAGCACCTCTAAATATACCTTGTTTTGCAACTTCTATGTCAGAAACATACATGTTTTGTACATTCAAAAAAATGCAATCAACACAAAAAAAATCAATCACTACAAGCTGAAAATCAATAAGACTGAGTTTATTCCAAGTTGGTGACATAATCATGTAGAGGAAAGAATTATTTCCAGGGTCTTAACTGAACACAGCATATGGAATACTAGTCTTATTATAGATATTAAGGCTAAAAACAAAAACAAAACTCCAAAGAATAAGGGGCTGGGGATAGAACTCAGTGGTAGAGTGCTTGCTTAGCGCATGTGAGGCTTGGATTCTATCCCCAGCACCAGGGGGAAAACAAAAACAAAAACAAAAACAAAAGACAAAACAAAGAATTCCAACAAATAAAAAACAAGTCTTGAACTTCACTTTGTAGTTAATTTTTATGATGCACTATCCTGCAGCATATATAAAATACTTACAAAGAACAAATACCATTATTACTGGAAAATAAACTACAGATGTGGCCCACACCTATAATCCCTGCTACTTGGGTGGCTGAGGCAGGAGACTGCAGGCTTGAGGCCAGCCCCTGACAACTTTGTGAGACCCTATCTCAAAACAAAATTTAAAAAGAAGCTGGGGATGCAGTGTGGTGGTATAGCACTTGCCTAGCAGGTATAAGGCCTTGGTTCAATCCCTAGTTCTGTAAAAACAAAACAAAACAAAAATCACATAAAAAGAATGTAATAAACATAAAAGCCACGAATTCTTGTCCAACTGCTGGGATTCTACTTTTTCAGAGAAGGAATTTTAGAAGTCCTTTGCTTCAAATTCAGAGCTGACTAGGTGGGGCAGGAAGCCTCCATTCTAACTAAACATAATTACTAGAGTACTCCCAGTACTGTTTTCTAATGCAGATACACCACTATGAAAAGGATATTACAAGAAATTTAATTTCTAATTTGAATTCAGTCTCTGTGATAAATTTTCAATGAATTCCTATCAGAAGCAGCCAAGATAATTTTACCTAGAAACAGTGGGAAACTCTGGAAGTTTGCATCAACTAACTTAATGAATTAAAGCTAAAGGAAGTCCTGATTGAAAGAGAGAATCAATTTTATTTAGTTTTTCATCTGGTTTTTGTTGTTCCAATACTTGTTTGTGTATGTGGTGCTGGGGTTCAAACCTGGGTCCTTGTGCTTGCCAGGCAAGCGCAGTAACTGCTGAGCCACCACTCCAGACCCAAGAACTAATTTTGATGAATCAAACAAATGACACTCCCCTAGGAACAGGGTTCTTCCAAGTTCTTTTATTCCAGATACTCTCATTTCTCTTCCTCTTTTCCTCCCACTAACTTCTTCCCCTCCTGTTCTCCTTCCTGCCTCTCCTTTTCCCATTTTAGGGCAAAGCATATGTACAAAATTTGGCTTTTATAATTCTAGAGACCATAGGAAATTACTCCTCTTCTCATAAAAATCAAAATAAAATCAAACAACACTCAGGCTCATGTTTAATTTCTTTCCCTTTACCAGTTTCTTGATTTTAAGTAGTTAGTGCCCCTACTTCATATGATAGACCACATTAAAATATCAAATGGGTTAAGAATGTACTATAAAAACCAATACACAAAGTAAAAAACTGAATGAATAACATAATCTTTAATGTTTTTCCATGACAGAGGTCAAAACAAACCCAGTGAAAAGACATGTGGTACAGACTAGGAGGCAATATTTACAACAGATGTAAATGGATAAAGGGTTGATGTCCTTAATGTAAACTGGATTCAGGAATCCAAAAGATAAACAGTCATGAGATAACTGCACAGAAGAAAGACACTTTAGATAATTCACAGAACATACACAAGCGGTCAGTGAATCAATCAAAAAGATGTGCAGGGCGGGGTGGTGCAGCTCAGTGGTAGAGTGCCTGTCCAGCACGCCTAAAGGCCCTGGGTTCACCCCTAGTACCACATTAAAAAAAAAAAGCCTCATCAGCAATCAGGAAGCAAAACACTTTAACCACCATTAAGGTGCTTTTTAAAGTCTGTTTTAATTTGGGCTGGCAAGGCTGTGTGGCAAAGGACATCTTCACACAGTGCTGGTGGAATGTAAAGGCAGCTGTTGTGGAGGGTAACTTGTCACTACAATTTAAAATGTATACACGGGGTTGGGGATTTAGTTCAGTGGCAGAGTGCTTGCCTAGCACTTGCAAGGCCCCGAGTTTGGTCCTCAGCCCTGAAAAAAATAAAATAAAATAAAATGTATACTTGACTTTTTTTTTTTTCTTGGCAGTACTGGGGATTAAACTCAGAAGTACTCAACCACTAAACCAAATTCCCAGTCCTTTTTAGTTTTTATTTTGAGACAGGGTCTCACTAAGTTGCCTAGGCTGGGTTTGAACTGAGTCTCAAGTAGCTGGGATTACACGTGTGCAGCACCAGTGCTCCTGGCTCACCTTTGTCTTTTGTTTTGCACTGATGCATGCACACACAGAAAGTTCACTGCAGTATTGTCTGTAACAGAAAAACTACAAACAACCAAAATGCCATTAATAAGAAAATAGCTAACTTACAGAAAAGTCTAACTATGGACCACTTTGTAGATTTTAAAAAGAATGTGGGTACATTTATTTAAATGGCAAGAGTGGTATGAAATTGTCATAAGGTTTAAAAACCAAACTACAGAAACACATGCAAATACTACTAATATATGGGAAATATTCAAACATTAACTTGACTGTCGTAAGATGTATGTATGCCTGCCTTTTTTTTTTTCTTTTTTTTCAGGGCTGAGTAGTGAACTCAGGGCCTTGCGCGTGCTAGGCAAGCGCTCTGCCCACTGAGCCAAATCCCCAACCCTGTATGCCTGCCTTGAACAACTTTGTTAGCGCTGATTCCTATAGGGAGGTCAGGAGAGTGGCATTTGGGTGAAAATTAAATCAATTTTTCCTTCTTATACTTCTGTTACTTTTCTTTATATAATAAGCATGTATTCATTCATTACTTGTACAATGAAAAAATAATACAGAAATATATTTTTTTTAAAAAAATAAAGTACATGTCTATTAAAATTCTTTCCCCAACATAAAATTTGCTCTTTTGATACGGACATCTATTAACCTGCTCAACTTCTTTCTATTCTGCTAAGGTTTTTTTTTTTTAAATCAAGAGCAAACTCAGAATTAGGAATTAAGAACTAAAACTTGAGGGTCCTAGAAAGGTCACTGGATGAACCCAATGAGTACCAGGTTCAACAGCTCTATTTGTTACATTTTGGAGTAGAATGAAAATCTGCCTCGTTGAAATTTTCATTCAAGAGCTTATTTGAAATCCAGATAAAGAATGAGCTCAGTGATCTTGTGGGGAGCCAGTATTTGCTGTCTCTGACAATGCATGATGCTTCACAATTCAACAGAAGAAAATATTAACACTTGATGTCCCTGAAAATTCATAATCAGGTTGCTAGAAGTGGATGACATCCAAAATGGAAGACACTACAGTCTGTTCCAAAATTCATTTTAAGTAAAAAAGTAAGGAACAAATGTGAGCACTAGAGCAGCCCAGACCCAGAGCAGGCAGATGCCACCACAACCCTGTGACCTTGTGCCCGTTATAAAACCTATCCACATCTGTTTTCTCATCTAAAAAGTGAACATGAGCACCCACCGTTGTCTCATATATATTTAAGGATTAAGTGGTAAGTGCCTGCCACAGTGCCCAGCTATAAGTACTAGTAAGTTTAGTTCTTCAATTACATTACTGCCCTCAGCAAAAACCCAAGTAACCTAATTCTAGAAACTGATTAGTTGCTATAGGGTACTTTTATTTAGCCAATGAGGTACTTTACCTGACAGCCACTTTTCAGGGCATAGCAGTATATGAAATTAAGAGTTTTCAGTGTGAATTTGTATCTCAGTTTACAAGTAGCCTCATTTAATGTAAGTTTGTGTTGGAGGCAGCAACTAGCTGACAGTAGATTATCTTTTCAGAAAATGTCACATCAGTATTTTCCACATATATTGCCAGAATCTTGCCACTCTCTCCACCAGGAGGCAGAGCCAATTCTGAACCTTTCTCCTGAACCTAGGGGGGATTTTGTGACTACTGTGACTGACAGGACCAGGATAAAATAATACTGTGTAACTTCAAAACTAGGTCATAATAGGCAGTGCAGTTTCTGCCTGATTCTTAGTCTCTGTGACACTTGTCCTTGGAACACTGCCACTGTTAAGCCCAAGCTAACACATGTGGAAAAGGTCACATGGGGAAGCTGAAATGGAAAGGAGCTGAGGCATCCCTGGACTACAGCCAGAATTAACTGGTTGAGCCAGACATGTGCGAACAAGCCTTTAAAGCCTAAGTTCAGATACTTCTAGACATGAAGCTTTTCAGTCAAGGCACCAAACATTATGGAGTAGAGATGCACCATCTCCAAATGTGTCCTTTCCAAATTCTTAAGCCACAGAATCTGTGAGCAAAGTGAGTGTTATTTTATCTAGGAAGTTTATTTTGTTATATAGCCACAGTAAATAACTGAAACAGCCTCATTTTCTTTGTTTTTTCTTTTGAAAAGGTAATATTGGTAATATGTGCATATGGCAAAAAGTTCAAATACAGAAGTCCAGAAGGGTTTTTACTTGAAATGAGCATACATCTGTAATTCAGTTCTCTGGTAATGACCTTAGGTAACAAATCCTTACACATCCTTATGATATATATAAACACAGAGGAATGTGTTTATTTACTTTTTGTATGTGGTGCTAGGGATTGAACCAGGGCCTTGTGCACATTAGGCAAACGCTCTACCACTGAGCTACAGTCCTTCAGTGTGCACTTAAAATAGAGATGACAAGAAACTACAGATACTGTTCTGCACCTTGCTTTTTTCACTCACTCTACACTCAAGATCATTTCCTCTCAGCACATTTAGTTCTATCCCCATTTCTTTTTTAATGATTGGGTAGTATTCCATTATATGAACACATCATAATTTAAGCCAGTCTGTTACCAGACACTTGGATAGCTCCAGTGTTTTTGTTTCTATAAATGCTTCAATGTCTACCACTGAACATACATTTATAAGTGAGTATTTGAAATTTTTTGTAAAACGCATTTTTAGAACTCAAATTGTTGGGTCATAATTTTGACAGATAATCACCACATTGTCCTTCCACCAACGTATGAGTTTCCTGTTTTTCTAAACTCTTGCCAAGAGTGTATTATCAACTTCGTTGCTTTTTTCCAATGTGACAGGCTAAAAAAAGGATATGCCATTACTTTTTTTTTTTTTTTTTTAAGAGAGGGACAGTGAGAGAGAGGGAGAGAAAGAATCAATTTTTTTTAGGTTTTCATGTGGCTTTTGTTGCTCCAAGATCTCATTGGGTACGTGGTGCTGGAGTTTGAACTCGTGTACTCGAGCATGCCAGGCAAACACTGTAACTGCTGAGCCACCACTCCAGCCCCCATGCCATTACATTTTTAAATTGTACTTCCCTTTTTATAAGTGAGAATTAACCTCTTTTCAAGTTTATAAGTCATTTGTGTTTTCTTTCTGCAATATGCCTGTTCCTGTTCTTGGACCATTTTCCCACTGGATTGTGGATCTTCCTACTGTCTTATGAGGGCACTGATCATGCCCCATCCAGACAAAATGAAGCAAAATCTCTGGGAGTAGGAATCAAGGATGTGTATTTATTAAGCTTTATAGGCAATTAATTTACACTCTGGACTTTAAAAGGCACTATGGTAGAGCCTAGCTATTTTGGGGCTGAAGAAGACCCCACACAGAGGCCTTCAAGCAACTATGCTGCCTCTGCCCAGAGTGCAGTCTTCCTAATCACGGGCAGGCAGAAGAATGAAATGCACTGGGGGAGGCTCCTGGCAGGAGTTCCATACCTGGTCCCCAGAAAGGGCCATTCTGAACAAAGTGGGAAGATAAGGGAGGAGGAGACAGAATCTCCCTTTCCACTCAGGGGTAAAAAGGGCTGAGGGTAGAGACTGTAGTAGTAGTAACATAGATTTTAAAATCCTCTTATCTGGAAGATTCCTTCATCTTAGGAGGCACCTTTACTTTTGAGAAACTTAAATGGGACTGGGCAGGCATCAGGTCAGGTTGTGGACATTCAGTGTTGGCATCTTGGGACTTATACAACACAGACAGGGAGTCAGTCCAGGAGTTCCATAAGTGCTAAAAAACAAAACCAACCAACCAACAACAACAAAAAAACCCCAACAAAAACCTATATTCAGTTGTAGTATCTCATGCTTTTTTTTTTTTTTTAAAGAGAGAGGGACAGTGAGTGAGAGAGAGAGAGAGAATCAATTTTATTCAGTTTTTCATGTGGCTTTCATTGCTCTGACACTTTGTCCTGTATGTGGTGCTGGGGTTTGAACCTGCATCCTTACACATGCCTGGCAAGTGCCATAACTGCTGAGCTATCGCTCCAGCCCAGTATCTCACATGTTTTAATGTCTCTTGGGAAGCTGAGGACAAGGTCAAGTAAGAAATTCCTAACACATTGCATTTAAGCATGTAGAGATGACAAAAATCAACATATATTACTAAATCTCTATTTAAATCTCATACATTGTAGAAAAAATGGGGCTGAATTAAATCAGCCTATTTTCAATATGATGTAGTAATAAAGTGAGCCACATTTTACCTTGTCAACATTAGCTCGTGTTTTAGCAGATGTTTCCACATAGTTAACATTCCACTGGTCGGCTCTATTTTTTGCCTCTTCTACAGAAACCTGCCTTTTATCTTCTAAATCTGACTTGTTACCAACCAGTAGAAATGGAACATTCTCATCTTCTTTTACTCTTAAAATCTGTTCCCTGGATAACAGAAAATGAGAAATATTAACATGACTTCTACATGATAAAATAACAAAATAGCAATTAGCCACCTGCCATGAGCATTTATTTACAATTATATTTCTATAAGCAACACACTAGTCTATTACATTGTAGAAAACAATAAATACATCTTTCCTTATTCTATCATCAATTATCCGAGCTACACAATCACTTCAGTAATGATGGGGAAAAAAAACCACAGCAGGGAATACAAACAGCAGCAGAGATGCAAAATGAAAAGAATCAAGCACAATTTTCTCCAAGTGCTTTCTTTCTTTTTAAAATAAACTTTTTATTTTGGAAGGTTTTAAGATTTACAGAAAAGCTGTGAAGAAAACATGGAGAGTTCCCATTACTGTTAACATCTTTTTTTTAGCATTGGTACATGTATCAAAACTAATGTACCAATAACGATATATTGTTATTTAACTTCAAACTTCACTAAGTATTCTTAGTTTGAATCTAACATCCTTTTTCTGGTTCTAGGTGCCCATCCAAAATACAACATGACATTTAGTCTCCTTAGACTCCACTTGGCTTTGATGGTTTCCAGAGTTTCCTTGTTTTCAATGACCTTGATAATTTTGAGGAATGCTAGTTAGATAATTTGTAGAATGTCTCTCAGCAGGGATTTGTGTAATTTTTTTCTCAGGATTAAACTGGAGTTATTAACTTTTGGCAGGAAGATCACAGATGCAGAGAGCTATTCTTATCACATCATGTCAGAGGTCCCGTGGAATGGTTTTAAAGGCTCATACACACCACAAATTATAGGAAGTAGCTCCTGAGCATAGTTTTTACATTTAGAAGTAAGTTATATACTGTGAAAGTGCCACCGAAGTAAGTTATATACTGTGAAAGTGCCACCAATTTGCAATTACTGTGGCTCTGCTCTTCCCAGTCATGTGACTGCACAACGTACTTCTTTGCCTTATTTTCCTCATCTATAAAACAGGACCAACAATACCTTTCTCATATGATTGCTATGAGAAGCAAACATAAAGTACTTATAACTGTAGGGCACATAGTAAATATTCAATAATTTAGCTGTTTTTATGAATATCTACTGGAGGAAGATGTTTGGTTTACATTCTATTTTTATTTATTTTTTAAGAGAGAGAGAGACAGTAAGAGAGAATGAGAGAGCCAATTTTTATTTATTTTTCATCTGTTTTTTTGTTTTTCCAACAGTTGTGTATGTGGTGCTGGGGTTTGAACCTGGGTCCTTGCACATGCCAGGCAAGCACTGAATAAGTGCCTATTGTAACCATTCAGACCTTTTCAAAGATGCCTTTCCCATTGCTGGTGAGTCACTGGGGCCACTTTTATTTAAGGGAAGGGTACCACATTGGATGTTCACCATAAGAGTAATGAATCACCCTTATTTTCTATAATAGTAATAGTCTAAGATTCTATCTTGGCATAAAATATCTTATTCCCTTGAAATACTAAGTTGGCTTTAGTAACTATGGTGACAAAATTTATTCCATTACCTAGAACAGGAGCTGCTGCATAATGAACTCTCATATTTGTTGAATGAATGAATAAGCATTAACATTTATATAACTTTCAATGTCTCCCAGTTTGCAAGTTATCAGAGCTACCATCCTTTGCATTTTATCATATAAGAAATTCCTTCCTTATAGAAACCAACAAACTTAATTTTACAAAAACATCTCTATTTTAGTTTCTCAATGTGCACTTTTTACAAAGAAAATTATCTTAGAATCCTTTAAGTTCTTGAGACATTCAAGAATACATAAAAAGGAATGCTCTATATAAACCCCGATTCAGTTTTTTTTTTTTTTAAAGACTGGGGGAGTGGGACGGAGGAAAAGAGAGAATCAATTTTATTTATGTTTTCATCTGATTTTTGTTTCTCCAACACCTAGTTGCATATGTGGCACTGGGGTTTGAACCCAGGTCCTGTGCATTCCAGGCAAGCGATCCAACTGCTGAGTCACCTCCCCAGCTTTCGTTGCTCTGACACTTAGTTGTGTACGTGGGTGCTGGGGTTTGAACCCGTGTAGTTGTGCATGCTGGGCAAGCGCCGTAACCGCCGAGCCACCACTCCAGCCCTTGATTTAGGATCATGTGAAATGCCTTCTTTTCTCATCTGTGGGATCCTTCTCTCTTAAAGGCTCATCTACTTTGTGATGCTTCCCAGTTCCTATCCCCTCCTGGATCCTCTATAGTGATCACTGTTTTCCTACATTGTCCTAAACTTGCTCTTGCTTTAAATGCTTTATATATTCAACTAGGCTGTGTAAATTTTGAAATTAGAGGACGCATTATATCCTTATTTTGTGTCCCCCATAACCAAAGCAGATATATAACAGAAATAAAAACATGTAATTAAAGAACATGTTGGATTAACATGTGGTAGGTGCAAGACTATTCAAGAACCTTACTCATGCCAAATTTAGAGGTACCTCTCTCCCTGTCACCAAAAATGATCTTGATTTTGATTAAGCAAACTGTAAGTAAGATACATTGTAGAACACAACATAGCATTCCAGTCTACAGTGATATTATTTCTCTTTTATAAATTTGGTCCACAGAATTATTTCTAGGTTAAAAATTCAGGACACGTTCATTGTGAGGAGAATGGCAATATGCCTGCTGAGTGCTAAACAGGTGCTCAGAAATCAACGACTAACACAAAGAGATTTGAAATCCGGGAAAGCTCCATTATGTGATCCAGTTACTAATTATCAGGGTTGTAATGGTTACTTTAAAGAAAAATACTTCAGTAATGTGTAAAGGAACTCTGGATACCTGAGGCTGCCACAAACTCAAGCTTTAATAAAGCTGGCACTAGGATGGCTGTAAGATTATGCAAAATTTTCTCAATAGTTGTACATACACAGTGGACAGAGTCATATACTAATATCAAAGTGGGAATTAACACAAGAGTCACAGTAAAAGACTAATAAGCAAGAAGCTCTCATCATTCACTTGTTTTATGGGAAGAACTGTTGTGCAGTATGTCATGAGTAATATTACTCTCAAACATACCTGAAGTCGGCTGTAGCCGCAAAGGATTCCATTTCTGTAATAGAGAAGACACAGAGGAACCCTTCTCCACTCCGGAAATAGTTGTCTCTAATTGCAGCGTAGTCCTCCTGTCCTGCTGTATCTAAGATATCGATCTGCACTTCCTCCCCATCCAGCACTACCTTCTTCCTATAGCTGTCTGCTTTGGTAGGTTCATAGTCCTCCACAAACTAGAAAAGATGAAAAACACATCCATTTTTAAATTACTACTTTTGCTTTTCAGAACTCCTTATTTGGAAATAATAAGAAGAACCAGGGGTGGAACTATTATTACTTCTAGGCTGCCTACTGCTTGAAAATTATGCCTTTTGCTTTCTTAAAAAACACGAATACATGCAAAAACTATTACATATATTTTATCATATTTATAAGAATCCCTTTCTTTGTTTTTGTGCCAGAACTGTGGAAATAACTTATATTTCAATATTTAGGTAAGCAGAGAAAGTTCCATTAAGTCTTTTCTTTCTTCAAAATGAAATGAATAAAGTGACTCATACTACTTGATAGGAGGTCAAATTTTGAACTTTAAGAGTTCCTCCCAAACTTGATTTTTCAAATAGTACAATTAAGCAACTTTACATTCCCACTCTGTCATCAACTCCATAAATCTTTTCCATATATCTTGATGAACCTTTTTTTTTTTTTTTTTTTTTTAAGAGAGAGAGGAACAGTGAGAGAAAGAGATAATCAATTTTATTTAGTTTTTCATGTGGCTTTCATTGCTCCAACACTTTGTTGTATATGTGGTGCTGGGGTTCTAGCCTGCATCTTCATGCATGCCAGGCAAGCTCCATAACCACTGAGCCACTGCTCCAGTCCTTTGATGAAACTTAACTTTTGATATTACTGGTAACACATGTCTATGTATACGCAGATATTTTGTGTTTTTTTTTTTTACTAGTTCTTATAAATATTTTTATTATTTGGTATTTTCTCATTTATTTGCTTAATTTAACCACTAGAATTTAACCCTTGAGAGCAAAGATTTTGGGTATGCTACTCGCCACTGTACCTTCAAAGCCTAGAACAGAGTCTAGTACATGGTAGACACTCATAAAAAATTGTTTAGAAAATGGTCAGTGCTTTGTAACTAGAAGTTATGCAACATTCTACTATATTTATATACTAACATTGTGCTTAACCATCCACTGAAAGTTAGTCATGTGAATATTCTTACTTTTGATTTCCTTACTGTCAAGAAGGTGATCAATGGGGCTGGAGTGGTAGCTCAGAGGTTATGGCGCTTGCCTGGCATGCAAGAGGATGAGGGTTCAAACCCCAGCACCACATACACAACGAAGTGTCAGAACAATGAAAGCCACATGAAAAACTAAAGAAAACTGATTCTTTCTCTCACTTTAAAAAAAAAAAAGAAGAAGAAGGTGACTGATAAAAGGATCAGTTTGAGAAAAGACTATCCAATGAATAGTATGAAAAATGGAACTGAACAAATGAATCAGTAATTTCATTTAAAGTACCACTTCAATATTCCCTCTCCCTAAACTTTCTATGAGAGCCACCAACAAGCAGCAAAACTAATGAATTTGAGGGTTGGGATACGTGAGAAAAATATGAATGTACAGGCAATGAAAAAAGACTTGGGGTGGTAAAATCTTAAGGATTACACTTTGCAGAAGACCAGGTATAACAATTGGTTACCCATCAGAGTAACCCCTGCCCTTGTTGGGCAAGATAGATAACCTTTCTGAGGTTGTTTTCTCCTTTGTAAAATGGGGATGGGATTACTTACCACAAAGTATTATTTATGAAGATTAAGTAAAAAAGACTACATTGCCACCATAAAACCTGGATTCTATTGAGAGGGAAGCACTGAGGATAAATGCTTAAATTGGATTAATTCTTAGATCATTAAGACTTGATAGTAGTCCTCTAGGAAAAGAATGTAGGTGAGGGGCTGGAGCAGTGGCTCAGCGGTTTCGGCGCTTGCCTGGCAAGCACCAGGACCCGGGTTTAAACCCCAGCACCACGTACACAACTGAGTGTTGGAACAACTAAGTCCATGTGAAAACCTAAATAAAGTTGTTTCTCTCTTTCTCTGTCTCTCTCACTGTGCCTCTCTCTTTAAAAAAAAAAAAAAGAATGTAGCTGAAACCTTAACTCAAGGATAATAAAATCTGATAGAAATTCATGCACACAAATCTGTAGGCTATCTAATAATAACAAATTTTAATGACATGGTCTTTACCTGGTTAAAGGTGTGTGTGTGGTGCCACAACAAATCCACTTTAAAGAATTGACTTTTCCACTAAGGTCGGTAAAGAACATTTTATACATGTTAACCTCAAGTCTCAATAAGGTGTGTACCTACCAGTTCTATTAATTCAAGATGGGAGTGTCCATTAAAGGACTAAAAATAAAAAAGCTAGTTAGATTACTCAAAAAATGGATACTGTTTTCAGTTTTGTTTGGTTTTGTTTTTAAAGCCTGAGGTTTTTAAGGATCTTGACTTCTTGACTTGTAAAATCAAGTTATGTACAGATGCTGGCTTTGAACTTGAATGTGGAAAAATATATCAGGAAGCAGCTTTCAAGGATTCAGTGAACCCATACAAAACAGCAACAAAACTAAGCTAGAGAATAATCTCTCAAAGTTGAACTTTAATATATATTATGAAGTTAGAGCTTACCTCATCATACATGAACTGTAGAGTCAGAGCAGACTTGCCCACACCACCACTGCCTACCATGATGACTTTGTGTAAGGCCAAAGAATTCTGACCTTTGGGCTTATTTGCAGCCATGATGAGCTGTTGAGTTTTCACCAGAGGGATAAGAAGGATCTAAGAAAAATGACAGGACAAGTATTACTCAGTACATTCTTCTTCAGAAGTCCAGCGTAGGAAAGAGATAATGACATCCTTAGGGTTCAAGATACTAGTTTTCACCCTGCAGTGATTATAAACAGACGGCAAATGAAGTGCGCTCACTTAGAGAAACAACCACTTATCAGAGAATGCCATGGCGATGAAACAAGCAAATGACTCAAGGGCATTTCTCTTATATAGTTTCCAAAATGAGCTGTGACCAAATATGGAGTTTCCAGTCCAACTGCAAGCTGACAATAACGGGGTATCAGCTGCACTGGAATATATTCACACAAATTATGAAAACAGGTTAAACAATCACTTTGTTTCATATTAATCCATACTGGCAATACTTAAAGAGACGCTCTTTCTAATATCAGGAAGAAACAAATGATCAAAAAAAGACTGCTATTCCATATGTTAAGGAGCTTGCTGAAAGGCATGTCACAGTACAAAAGAGACCACATCCCAACAATTTGGTAACAGAACTATAAATGGAATCTAAAACTGCACACTAGAACATCTGTGTTTCCAGGGGTGGATAGCCAATCTAAATTAAATACCTGGACCTAATGTACCCTCACTTTCCTCAGGATATGCATTTTTAATACATTTAGGTGTTTGGTGTGGAGATGACTAGGTTTCTACAGGAGCTATGGCATTAATTTCTACAGGGGTATGGCATTAATGATATCTAGTTACCTTTGGCCATGGTACATTAGAAAAAATGGCTATGGCGTCACAATAAACATTCTCAGTATTTGTGGAGGCCCAAGCAAAGAGACTTTTCTGTTATTAGGGAACAGAGGGGATTGTACCTTCCTCCTCAGCATTTCTCTGACTTGTTTTGGTTGTAGATATAGCTGTCCTTAGTTGCAGTTTATAGAAACATGCCCAACACTGCTTACTTCCCTACTTCCCTATCTTTGCCCATCTTTCTTAGTTTAGCTACATTAAATTCTCTTCTCTGCCTCTTGGCCTTTGCTATGCAGTCTTCCTCTGGCATATTTTTATTTGATCTGGCTAACTTCAGTTTTTGGGTCTCATTCTTAACCGAAACTCAATACAAATAGGGCTTTCCCCTGCTCCGTGTTCTCAGATAGCATCTGCTGCTTTTCTTTATAACCCTCATCGCAGCTTGAAATTAACCCTCATCACAGCTTGAAACTGCTTGATTGTGTAGTTGTTCAATATGGGCCTTCTCTGGCACAATATACCAGAAACAACCTGAGTTCAGGGGCCATGTCTATTTGGTTTACCTTATGCTTAATATAACAAACATGGCTTGGTGAAATTAGCTATCCAGTGCATGTTTGCTCAATGAATGACTACAAATGCAGACAGCCAGACTTAACCTTGGGGAATGCTTCAGACCTAATTGATATGAAGCATGTACAGCTATCTGAGAGTCTATGACAAGTGAAGGCCATGGGTCTGTGCCTTACATGCTAACTGTACAAGGAATCTAAGAACGAGGCTCTGCTTCAGGTCTCACCCAGAATTCATATCCATATACCTATTTGTGCCCAATTCTGAAAAGCAGCTGGGGATGTAGTTCAGTGGTAGAGCACTCGCCTGTTACTGAAAAGCATTCAAACAAACCACAATCCTACTGTCCACTTACCAGCATGAGAATGTTAACATACTTCCTTTGAGAATGCTTTCACTATATTCAGCACAACTGAGCTTACACCATACGTGCAATTTTTGATTGTTATTGTTATAAACATTTTAGCAGAAGTAGCTTGAACTATGAAGAGCATAGCAAAAATAATTTATATTTATAGGCTAAGAGTTCAATATAACTCAAAGACTAAGCCCCTCTTCCACCTGGATACTGAGAACATGGTCATTAGATTCTGAGTGCTCATCACTACTCAGAAGTAAAGATAATGAAATATACTATGGAAAAATTAACCAAAAGTCTGGTGTTTCTAAATAATTCAGGAAATTATTTTCATTATTATGATCCTAACTTGCTGGTAGCTACAATAATTTTATGGCTATATAACTTTTATTTTTAAAATAGTGGGGGTGGAGCAGTGGCTCAGTGGTTATGGTGCTTGCCCGGCATGTGTGAGGATGTGCGTTCGAATCCCAGCATGTACAAAATGAAGTGTCAGAGCAAAGAAAGCCACATGAAAAACTAACATAAAATTGATTCTCTCTGTCCCTCTTAAAAAAAAAAAAAGTAAGTACCACATGTGCTTAGAGTGTTACCATATCAATTAATACTTAATACTCCAAGGTGTGTGTGTGTGAGGGAGAGAACGAGCAAGCAAACATTTAACAGTTTCACCAAAGGGGTTAAAACGCTTTCCCTTTCACAATTTAAAATATGGTGCATTACTTAGAAAATAGACAAAGGCAGAGATTTCCAAGGACATTTTTTCCAAAGTGCAGACATTCTCTAATAACTATGAGTGGTACATTGCAGACTTCTAAGAGACCATCCTGGAAAAGCAGTACCTACTAAGGAAATACTCCTTGCCTCTATTTAAAAAGTTGGTACTACACAACTTAGCTGCTTCCTGGCATGTTAATTTTCTGTTGCTGTGACAAAATACCTGAGAAAATTCACTTGAAAAGTGGAAATATTTATTTAAAGTTCATGGTTGCTTGGTCACATTGCTTTGGGCCTATAGTGAGGCAGAACTTCATGGTGGGGATGGAATGGTAGAGAAAAGGTGCTTACTTCATGGTGGCTGGGAAGCTATGAGAGAGAGAGAGAGAGCAGGGGCAAGGATCCCAATATCCCTTTCTTTTTTTTTTTTTTAGTTTTTTTAATTAAGAAATTTATTTGTTGAACAATCAAACATGCTTCTAATGAAAAAATATATGTATAAATTCTGAATATTAGATTTACCCCCCAATATCCCTTTCATGAGCATGCTCCCTCCCACTTACCTAACTTCATTCCATTAGATCACACCTGTTAAAGGTTCTTCCACCTTCCAATAGTGCCACAGACTGGCTACTAAACCTTCAACACAGGGCCTTTGTGGGACATTTAAGATCCAAACCATAATACGTGGTCTGGATGTTGTTTTGAATGGTAAACAGTCAATTCTCCTGCTTATTAGAACTTTTTTTTTTTTTTTTTTAAAGAGAGAGTGACAGTGAGAGAGAGAGGGAAAGAAAGAGAGAATCAATTTTATTTAGTTTTTTGTTGCTCTGACACTTCCTTGTATATGTGGTGCTGGGGTTTGAACCTGTATCCTCTAACATGCCAGGCAAGTGCTGTAACTGTACAGCCACCATTCTAGCCCTGCTTATTAGAACTTAAAACATAAATAAGAAAATTCTATGAGTACTAACTGCGGTGGGATAAAGAGTGAGGGTAGGGACTACATGAATCAGATGGTCCAGGATGATTCCTCTGAGGAGGTGATGCTTGAGAGCTGAGCTCTGAATGTCATGAAGGAACCAGTCAGCTCTGAGGGCACAGCATTTCAGAAACAGGGAATAATACGCACAAGGACCCTAAGATGAGAGACGAAGGCTGGCATGTTCTTAGGGAATAGAAGGCCAGAGTAGATGAAGCCTGCTGAGTGACAGGGGAGTAAAATGAGGTGGAGCTGAAAGCTAGGCAGAGGTTAAATCATAAGTCTTGAAGGCCATGGGAAGGTGTTTAGATTTTATAATTGCAATGGGAAGCCTATGGAGAATTTCTGAGCAGGACAATGCCATAATATCATTTATGTTTTTAAAAAGATTACCCTGGTTGGTGTGAGCAGAACAGATGGTAGAAGTACAAGCTGTGGAGGCTGCAGGAGGATCTCAAGTTCGAGACCAGTCTTGACAACTTAGCAAGATAAAAAAGGACTGGGGATGTAGCTCAGTGAAAGAATGCCCCTGAGTTCAATCATAGGAAATCACACACACACACACACACACACACACACACACACACACACACGAGTGCCAAGAGATGAACATAAAGTAGATTTTGCAAGTTTGAATCCAGCCTGGGCAACTTAGCAAGACCTGACGTCAAAAAAAAAAAAAAAAAAAAAAAAAAAAAAAAAAAAAAAAAAAAAAAAAAAAAAAAAAAAAAAAAAAAAAAAAAAAGAGGGTTAGGGATGGAAATTAGTGGTAGAGCGCTTGCCTAGTAGGCCTTAAGTAGTCCTGGGTTCAATCCAGTACTTGTGTACACACACACACACATGAAAAACAGAAGAAAAGAAAAGTACATGAGGCTATCCAGTAGTCCATGCAAGAGAGGACAGAGATTTGGGCTACAGTAGCATTAACAGAAATGATAAGAATACTAGTACAAGGGCTGGAGAGGTGGGTCAGCAGTAAGACACTTTCCTGGCATTTGCAAGGACCTGGGTTCCATCTCCAGCATCACATACACAACTAAGTAGAGGAAAAACAAAAACCAGATGAAAAAATAAATAAAATTGACTCTCTCACGCTCTTTCTTTAAACAAAACAAAACAAAACACTAGTTCCAACACTACAACTAGCACTGGTATAGCAACTAATACTACCTATAATGAGGGTCATAAAAATAAACATTTACTGATCATTCACTAACTGCTAGGCATCCACATATTAACAATCCTATGAAGTACATGCTATTTTAACTTCATTTAACACATAAGAAATCTGGGTCACCAAAGTTGGCTTGCTCAAGGCCAGGACAGGATGGAGAAAAACAACTGATGGGATTTGCTAGTTGACTGGATGGGAGGAAACAAGAGTAACTTCTACGTTTTGGGCCCAAATATCTGAATGTGTGGTGGTACTGTTACCTAAGATGTAGAAAGACTGGCAAGAAACAGATTGGATAAAGAAATAAAAAACTCTGCTTGTGTATTAGATATCTAATTGAAGTTGCTGAATAGGAAATTGATATTCTAGTCCATAGTTCCGGGATAAGGGACAAAACTTTGAGTATCAGTTTACAGATGATATTTACATTCACAAAACTGAACAAATTCTCTTAGGGATATAAGATGGAGATGAATATGAGGCAGCAAAGGAAAGCGCCCTGAGACAACTTGATAGGCTGGTTCAAAAGAAGGATATCAAGTGATCCCAATTATCAAAGCTGGCTAACTCAATCCTGCTGAGGCTGAGATGAAATACAGTGACAAGACAGACAGAACAGAGAACTAACTGCTACTAGTTTTGGGAAAATGGAGATTGTTGGTGACCTTAGGAAGTGCTATCTCATCAATAAGGTAAGAATGGAATGGGCTGATGACAAGGTATAGAAATGGATTTTTACTCAAGATATTTTCTTCAATGAAATATGATCACATAGATAATTTAGTGAAGAAGTGAGAATTTTAAAGTGCACTTATCTTAGATCAATGGAACAGAATATACACAAATACATCTAAATATATACTATAGTACAGTATATAACAAATTGGTATTTTAAAAGGGAAGAGGAAGGATGGAGAATAATTCAAAATGGTATTAGGGCAACTGGTGAGTCATCTGGAAAAAACAGAAGTTGGATTCATTCTCAAACAACATAAAGTCTAAGTAAATTAAAGATTTATGATAAGACAAAATCACAAAGGCATGGGGTGAGGAGTAAAAACCACAAAAGAACTATCTTATAATATTAGACTGGAAATGGCCTAAAATATTAGGTAAAACCTAAGTCATAAAATAAGTTTGATAAATTTTAACACTCAAAAGAAATTTCTACATGGCAAAATCATCTATAAGCAAAGTAAAAAAGACAAACTGGGGGAAAACTTTTCACTGATTTCATAGAAAAATTTTCCCTATATAATAAGAATTATTATAAATAAGATCAACAACTGGTGGAAACTAGGCAAACCAGTGAAACAGTCTCAGAAAAAGAAACACAAACACCTCTAAACACGTTTAATTTCAGATAAGAGAAATACAAACAAAACTATATTGGGGCACCACTGTTTTACCCATCAGATTGATAAAAATCAATGAATAAATAAATAAATAAATAAGGCTGGGGATATAGCTCAGTGGCAGAGAGGTTCAATCCCTAGTACCGCACAAACAATAACAAAACAATGACTTCTTTGTTTTTGAAGGGTTAAAAATAAAACAAGACCAAGAAGAAAACACAACAGAGAATGTATGTGGCCTTGAAGCCTAAAATACGAATGGCTCTTTACAGAACATTTGTCTATATGTGGTACAGAGAAACAGGCACATTCAATCACTGTTGGTGGGAAGTATAAATCTGATACATGGAATAATAAAAATGAAGGCGCTCTATGCATTGATACAGAAGGAGCTCAAACATTAAGTGAAAAACAGATGTAGAAAAATATATCCTAGGGGCTGGAGCTGTGGCTCAGCCATTATGGTGCTTGCCTGGCATGTGTGAGGATGCAGGTTCGAACCCCAGCACAAAGTATAAAACCAAGTTTTGGAGCAATGAAAGCCACATAAAAAACTAAATAAAATTGATTCTCTCTCTCTCACTGTCCTTCTCTCTTAAAAAAAGAAAGAAAGAAAGAAAGAAAGAAAGAAAGAAAATATATCCTATATGCTATGAACTGTTAAAAGACAAAACCAAAAATGGTTATTTAGGATATGCTTGTTTATATATCTGGATGGATATAAAAAATAGTAATAGGATTGCCTAGGAGAATGGAAACTGTCACTGGTAGACAGAGGCGGGACAGCAACTTTTCACTCAACCATTTTGTACATTTTATTTTTTGTATCATGTAAATTGTTTTTAAAATAAAATTAGTCATTAAAAATAAATAATACAAGGCTATTTCTTGCATTCATTTTACACAAGTATACTCAGCTACCTTCTAGGGACCTTATACAAATTAAGAATTTTAAGAATTAATCTGAATTTTAATTAAAATACATCTTATACATGTGCTCATGCATTTGTATTTTTTCTCTTCAAATGAGATCCTTAGAGTTTCAAATTGTTTGACCTATGTGATTTCTCAATTATTTTCTACCTCTTACTATTCAACCTTTTAAACTGGTATCTTCAAATAATATTACAGAGCCTAAGCGGTTATGGGTGGTCTTCAAGTCTTCAATCCCACTGTTTTTCTCTGCTTTATCCAGAAACTAGACATCTAAACCATGCTCACAAGGTTCACTTTAATTATAACCTCCCTGAGTTATTGCCTTTCTTTTTTCCTCTCACTTCCCCACTTGTCCCCCAACCCCAAAATCGTTTTAATGGATGGCACTTTTAGGTGCTGAGGATATGAAGTTGAATTCCACAGGCCTAGACACCCTCTTCTCATGTTAGTTAATAAATGCACACTTGTACTAGTTTCCTGTTGCCTCTTTAACAAACAACCACAAACTTAACGGTTCAAAACAACTGAAACGGATTCTCTTAATAGTTCCAGAAGCCAGAAGCACAAAGTGAATCAATTAAGCTGCTAAAAATCTAAGTGTCAGCAGGCTGATTTCTCCCAAAGGCTCCAGGGGAGAATCTGTTAACTTGCCTTTTTCACTTCTAAATGACAGCATTCCTTCCTTGAACTCTGGCTGCAAATATAACCTGTGCATCTGTGGCCATATTATAGTGTCTTCCAGCATAGTCAAACCTCCTTTTTCCTCCTCCTTATAAAGACACTTGTGATATGGTTAGGGCCCCTCCAGATAATCCAGAATAATCTCCCTGTGTCAAAATTCTTAACTTATTCACATCTGCAAAAATCCCCCTTTTGTGCCACACAGAGTAGCATGCATGCATGCATGGGTTCTAGTGAGTAGGATATGGGAGATTTGTGGTTATCATATGCAGAAGTGGGTCAAATAGTTTTGGATCACAAATCTCTAATCTCCAAAATCTTTATTTGAAACTTCAAGAAAGTTTCTAATAACCAATTTCGTTTGCAACTCATACATGACACTTCTATTTTCATTGGTGGGGGGGATGGGGATTTAGCTCAATGGTAGAGCACTTGCTTAGCACATGCAAGGCCCTGAGTTCGGACCTCGGCTCTGGGGGAAAAAAAAAAAAGAATACTGGTGGGGCTGGAGTGGTGGCTTGGTGGTTATGGTGCTTGCCTGGCACGCACAAGTATGTGAGTTCAAATCCCAGAACCACATACACAACGAAGTTTTGTAGTAACAAGGGCCATGTGAAAAAGAGTAAAACTGATTTTCTCTGTCTCTCTCACTGTCACTCTTTAAAAAAAAAAAAAAAAGTATTGGCTCAACAAAAAGTTAAAGACCTTTTTGAGAGTGAAGGGGTTGTGACTGCAGCGAAGCACTGATCTGCCCGCTCCTGCTCCTGACTCACCACTATTCTCTCTTGCCTAGGAACAAGTAGGTCAGGAAGTCACACTGCAGCTGTGGCATTTAAATATATTGGAAAGACACCCGTGGAACTGGAGGTGGCAATTCATCAAATTAGAATTACCCTAACCAGTTGAAACGTGAAATTGCTGTAAAAGTGTGCACTAATTTGATCAAAGGTGCAAAGGAAAAGGATCTCAAAGTGAAAGGACCTGTTCAAATGCCTACCAAGACTTTGAGAATCACTACAAGAAAAACATCTTGTGGCGAAGGTTCCAAGATATGGGATCATTTCCAGATGAGAATCCACAAGCAACTCATTGACTTGCACAGCCCTTCTGAGACTGTTAAGCAGATTACCTCCATCAGTACTAAGTCAAAAGTGGAGGCTGAAGTCACCACTGCAGATGTCTAAGTAATTTATTAATTGCCTTAATAAATTGATTATCAATTGCTAAAAAAAAGTTAAAGGCATTTGGATAAACCAAACCAACACAAAAACCAAAACCAAAAACCAAAAGAAACACAATTCTATTCTGAAAGGATTTAAAGTGATTTAGGTTTATAACCAGGCCCAGATAAAATCTCAGGTGTGTTTTTTCAACTATTTAAAGAACAGATACCATCAATAATATGATGACATCTGCTAAACATAGAGAAAACTTCCAAGTTCCTATTAGAGTACCAGTCTAACATTAATACAAAGTTCTAACAAAGGCAGAATAAAGGAAAAACGGAATGACTGATTAATCATGTGAATATGGTGCAAAATTTCTAAATAAAAATGTAAACAAACAGAATCCAGCATATTAAAAGAATGAATCAACTGACCAGGTGGGAGTCAACCAGTTATGCAAGTCTATGTTTTAGACTATTTTCCTAAATCACTGGAGCTCAAAGTTAAGTTTATATATAAGTGAAATTCTGAAATGGATCAGAATTATGATTTAACAAAAATGAATACTGATAAAGGAGTTCCTGTTTTTAATCCCGGTTATGTTTCTGATAGTTTGATTTTGAGCAAGTGATTTCTCTGAGCTCTCTGTGATCTGCAAAATAGGAGAAATAGTCTAGATCAGTGAAGTGCAATAAGACTCTCAAATGATGGGAACAGAGTCTGTTCTGACCAATATGGTAGTCACTAACTACATGTGGTAAATGAATTCTTGAAATGTAGGTGGTGTAACTGAGGAATGGAATTTAAAATTTTATTTATTTCTATTTAATTTAAATGGCCATTAATGGCTACCACAGAGGATAACATAAGTCTAGATTCAACTTTCACTCTTACGCTCAGTAAGCATCAAGTGCCTACAATGTCCCAAGCATCAGGGGAAGTGGGAAGGTGGATCATGTCTTTGTCCTCAAGAAGTTAACACAGAAAAAAAACTAAATAAGTACCTGTTGATATATAAGCTTCAATAAGTATATGCAAAAAACACCATGTATTCACAGAAGAAAGAACAATAATGGGAAGGCATATAATCTCTAAGGTCCTCCCTGGCTCTAAGATTATATGAATTAAATTCAGCAAGCATCTACTGAGCACCTATTCTCTATCTAGCTTTTTTTTTATTAGATCTATCTCAGTACACCATTATCACCCAGAGATAATAGCTAACGAGTACTATCAGCACTCTCATTTTGTTGATTGATTGAATCATTCAGTATGTGATATCCTTGGCATGTTCTTTAATTTGTAATTGACATAAGGAAATTGGACATATACTGTGACATTTCAATATATGGATATAATGTATAATGATCAGATCAGGACAACTGGCATGTCTATCATCTCAGAATTTATCATTTCTTTATATTGGCATGTCATTTTGGTTTTTAAGAAAAAAATGTGTCTTGTGAGTTGTAGGGGTTCTTTATATATTCTGGAGTCAAATTCTTTAACAGAAATGTATTTTGAAAATGCTTTCTCTCAGCTTGTGGTTTATCTTTTCATTTCCTTTTAATTTTTAAAACGGAGTTGAGTTACTGTACAATCATAAATACATACAAAGCATCATGTGTTAGGCATATGTTCTTAAATCAGAATTACCAACACATCATCCACCCCCCAGTCTCTTGACTCTCCTATATTTGCCCCTACAAGTGATATAGATGTTTAGACTGTGAATTTTCCAGAATTAAATGATTGCACAAGTGTTACTGGATTCTCGGGGGGTAAAGAGTATGCTACATTGTTGATTGTCTCCCTAGATCCCACCCTATTCTCCCATCTTCTCCCCTCACTCACCTGCCCCCTTTCCCCCATATCTATGGTTGTCCTAGATTATGTGTTGCCATGCCCCTGCTGGGTCCAATATGTAAGCCTGACCACTTTTCACCTAAGATTGGGTTTAGCTTTAGCCTCCGCTAATGAGTGAAAACATTCGACTCTTGAGTCTCTGGGTCTGGCTAACTTTGCTTAGCATGATTTCTTAATACCCAACCATTTACTTTCAAATTCTTTTCATTTTCTTAACATGATTTTTGAAGAGTAAAAACCTTCCATTTGGATCATGGCCAATTAATTTACCAGGGTTTTGTTTTGTTTTAATGTTTCATGCTTTTGGTGCTCCAAAAATCTGACAAGTTTTAAGGGACAAAGAAGCTACTATAATGCTGGAGCACTGGCTCAGTAGTTGGAGCGCTTGCCTGCCATGTGCAAGGACCTGGGTTCAAACCCCAGCACCACATACTCAACTAAATGTAAGCAAGTAAGTAAATTAAAAAAATTAGTTCTCTCTTAAAAAAAAAGAATCTACTATATTATTAATATTTAAAAATAGAGCTTTATCATTTAGTCACTAATTATTAAAAAGAAAAGACAAAAGGAAGTCCAGACAAAATATAACATTTAGTAGTAGCTGGAACCTTAAACTAGTTTTAGGTTCTGCGCATGAACTATAAATTAAGTGTATACATAGTCTATGAGTTTCTCTTATTAATATATTTATGAACTTGACATTATCCAATCTAATTAAAACAATTCAATCAGAATAAAATAAGTGAATTAATCATGACTAATGATCCAGCTTCAAAATAAGGATAGTCAAGGCCGTGGGATTTTTTTGTTCAATCCCCAGCACTTGTGACAGTGGGCCAGGGAAGGAGGGGGTAGAGGTTACTTGGTTAACTAAGACTTGCATATAACCATATACTGAAAAAATATTACCAAAAGGTTGTTAGTCATTAGCAAGTGATATATTTTATTCTTTCTTCTTTGGTAACAGGGATTGAACCTAGGGGAGCTTAATTACTGAACCACACCTTGGCCCATTTTTGCATTTTATTTTGAGACAGAGTCTTGCTAAGTGGCTTAGGTCTTGCTAAGTCGCTTAGTTGCTGAGTCTGGCTTTGAACTTGCCATCCTCCAGTCTCAAACTCTTAAGTTGCTGGGATTAAAGGTGTGTACCACTGCACCCTCAGCAAATGAAATATTTTAAAAGACCAACCTAAAAGTAAGTTCTCTGATTTATAAGAAGATATGATAAATTCTGCTTTTCTTTTTTTAAGAGACAGAAAGAGAGGGAAAGAATCAATTTTATTTATTTTTTCATCTGGTCTTTGTTTCTCTGACACTTAGCTGCATATGTAGTGGTGGGGTTTGAACCTGGGTTCTCACACATTAGGCAAGCTCTCCAACTGCTAAGCCACTGCTTCAGCCCCTAAATTCTGCTTTTTAATGCATGTTAGTTCTCTCTTTGTATAGTGGCTTCTTTGATCTTTTAATTTGGCCTTGGATTTCTTCTTTGTCCTTATTTCCTTATGCCCATCAATACACAGAGTCAGGTACTCTACTGGGTATTGGGAGGAGTTGGAATGGGGTTGTTATACAGATATCAGGATCCCTAACTTTATGGATCTTAGAATCAAGTAGTGATGGAACCAAGGCAGGTGGGGTGGTGTATTAACTTGTAATATAATTTTGTCTTCTGCATTCCTTCCTACTTAGGTCACACTTGCTTTTCTATGTTATTCTGTTGACTTCATAAATGTAATCTTTTTTTTTTTTTTTTGAGACAGGTTTTGCTATGTCGCCCAGATTGGTCTTGAATTTCTAGGCTCAAGTGATTCTTCTCAGCACCCCAAGTAGCTGGGACTTCAGGCATGTGCCACCATATCCTGTCATGACTGCAATTTTTAATGGTTATATACCATCCTGCAGATTTAGGAAAGTTATTTACCAAATTCCATAATATAAAACATCAGAGCTGTTTCAAATTTCTCAATATTATAACAGATGACCACCTATTTTTACATTTAAAATGCTTTCAATGAGATAGATTCTAAGAAATGGAAAATGAATGAATGAATGAAGGTTTTTCTACACATATTGTTCAACTGCTTTTCCAAAGTATTGTATGGGAACTGACATTGCCAGCATGTATAACTCTACACAACATTCCTTACTAGCAATAGGTATTCTTTTTAAAATTCATTAATTATATACTGGGAAGAATATCTCACGGTAATTTCTAATTACATCTTAGATTAAAGAGGGTGAACATTTTTCTATGCATTTATATATTTTGAGAATTATTAGTCCATACATTTGCTCACTTGAAAACAGGATCTCACGTATCATATTTTATATAATTTCATGTCACTAATCTGTTTCCTTTTCTTCTTACTCTCCTAGTTCACTGTTCCTCTGTCATTGGGTAGATCTGCTTCCTACAACAAATTAGGAAGAGACTATATATGTTCAAGTGACATATAACAGACATGCTTCACTTTAGGGTTAACAGGCAATGAACAGGTATGACAGGTTGGATCCTTCTCTAAGTATCAAAAAAAAAAAAAAAAAGGAGAGAATTTACCCTGAGTTGATAACATTTTCATTAGAACTCTTAGTCTTCCCAGGCTGAAAGTTGAAAAAGAACCTTTTTTTTTAAGTTGATTTCCAAAATTAGCATGGGAACTGATATTGCCATCATTGTATGGGTTGCGTGTGTGGGTAGGATATACAATTGACTTTTCATATATACCCCTTTAATTAATACAATGTCCTATCACCTCTTCTGTTCTCTTCCTACTAGTTTATCATTAAAGTTTCTTCAGGATTCCAAGAGGAAGAAGAGATTCCACTAGTAACCCTCACTCATGGGTATACTGAGCTGGGGTTTCCTCTGCCCTGTTTCATCCATTAACACCATCTGTTTTCCATCCTCTAGAACCTGCAAAATCTCTGCTGATGGTCATTCCATCTGTTCCCCTCCTCAGTGGTGTAATGGCTTTACATATTTCTGTCTGTAAACTTTTTAAATTTATTATTTATTAGATGATATATAGTTACAATTGAGGGGGAAACTTTATCAAATATTCCAGAACAAATGAATATATACTTAGTTATCTAGAGCTAATGCCATGTCATGGATGCCCAGCTTGGGTTCCCTATGTTACTGTTTCCCCCAGAAGAACCGCTGAGTTAAATGGATATCTTGTGGAGGTCAGACATCACCTTATGAGATGATTCCCCTATATTGGGTTCCTCCAGTCTCCTAGGTGATTTTCCTAAGCCCTACCCCCCAACCTGTCCCCCAGGCTACACCTCCAAGTATCCTAGGGAGTCGTCCCACTGTTGCTAAAAGAATCATACAATTTGAAGTTATTACTAGCTTTGCCGTCTAACTTACTGCTTCCCGATGTATTCTAGCTTCCACAAATGAGAGAAACCATTCGGCCCTTGAGTCTCTGAGATTGGGATACTTCACTTAGCATAATTCTTTCCATCTCCATCCATTTCATCTCAAAAGCCATAATTATCATCTTCTCTAATGGCCAAGTAGTATTCCATTGAGTATATACACCAAAGTTTTTGTATCCACTTGTCGAGTGAGGGGCATCTGGGTTGGTTCCATAATCTAGCTATAGTAAATTGAGCTGCTATAAACATTGAAGAAGCTGTATCTCGATAATATGCTGATATTAGCTCTTTTGGAAAGATACTCAGGAGTGGGATAGCTGGGTCAAAAGGCAATTCCAACCCTAATTTTTTGAGGAGTCTCCACACTGCTTTCCACAGTGGCTGTACCAGTTTGCAGTCCCACCAGCAATCTTAAGTGTTTCTCTTTTCCCACAGCCCCTCCAGCATCTGTCATTGTTCATATTCTTCATTTTTGCCACTCTAACAGGAGTGAGGTGGTATCTCATTGAAGTTTTGATTTGCATTTCCCTTATAGCTAATGATATAATAGAGCATTTTCTCATATACTTATGGGCTTTCTGCACTTCCACTGGAGAGAAGTTTCTTTTAAGTTCCTTAGCCTATATATTGATTGGGTTATTTGTGAGTTTGGTGTTTAGTTTCTTGTATATTCTGGATATTAGCCCTCTGTCCGAGGTGTAGCAGGCAAAGGTTTTCTGCCATTCTGTAGGTTCTCTCTTGATGCGCTTGACTAGATCTTTAGCTGTGCAAAAACTTTTCAGTTTTATTGCATCCCATTCATTTATTCTTGACTTTACTGCTTGAGCCATGGGAGTTTTGTTGAGGAAGGTGCTGCCAACTCCTATGTCCTGTAGTGTTGACCCTACTTCTTTTTTTAGTAAGTTTAAAGTTTTGGATAATATCCAGATCTTTGACCCACTTTGATTTAATTTTTGTGCAGGGTGAAAGATAAGGATCCAGCTTCAGTTGTCTACACATGGCTGTCCAATTTGTCCAACACCATTTGTTGAACAGGCTATCTTTCTTTCATACTATACTTTTGCCCCCTTTATCAAATATCAAATAGTTAAAGATATGGGGGTTTGTCTCAGGATCTTCTATTCAGTTTCACTGGTCTTCTGTTCTGAAACCAACACCATGCTGTTTTTGCTACTACAGCTCTGTAGTATAATTTCAGGTCAGGGATTGAGATACCCCCTACTTCTTCCTTCCTGTAGAGGAATGTTTTAGCTAGTCTGGGTCTCCTTTTATTCCATATGAACATGATAATTGCTTTTTCTACATCTATGAAGAATGCCATTGGTATCTTGATGGGGATTCCATTAAATCTGTATAGGGCTTTGGGTAGAATGGCCATTTTTATTATATTGATTCTGCCTAACCATAAGCATGGAATGTTTTTCCATCTGCTCAGGTCTTCTATAATGTCTTTTCTTACTTACTGTTTGATAGTTTTCTTTGTAGAGGTCCTTAACTTCCTTTGTAAGGTTAATGCCCAAGTATTTCATTCTTTTGGAAGTGATGGTGAATGGGAGAGATTTCCTGATTTCTTCTTCTGCGGATTTGTTGCTGGAGTAAAGAAACGCTAGTGATTTGCTGGAGTTGATCTTGTATCCAGCTACTTTGCTGAAATTTCCTATAAGCTCTAGGAGTTTTCTGGCTGATGTTATTGGGTCTTCTAGGTATGGAATCATGTCATCAGTGAATAGAGGTAACTTAACTTCCTCTTTTCCTACACGAATACCTTTGATTTTCTTGTCTTGCCTGATAGCTCTGGCAAGGGTTTCAAGGACTATATTAAACAAGAGTGGGGAAAGCGGACAGCCTTGTCTTGTTCCTGAATTCAGTGGAAATGCTCTTAAGTTTTTCTCCATTGAGGAAAATCTTGGCTATGGGTCTGTCATAAATGGAGCTGACATAGTTAAAGTATCTTCCCTTAATCCCTATCTTTTCCAGAGTTTTGAGCATAAAGTGGTGTTGAATTTTATCAAATGCCTTCTCTGGGTCAATTGAGATGATTAAATGATTTTTGTTTTTAATTATGTTTATGTGGTGAATCACATTTATTGATTTGCATATGTTGAACCAGCCTTATTTTCCTGGAATGAAGCCTGCTTGATCATGATGAATTATCTTTTTAATGTGCTTTTGTATCCGATTAGCTAAATTTTTATTAAGGATTTTTGTATCAGTGTTCATCAGGGAAATTGGTCTTTAGTTT
>PVKS010011179.1:35829-57610 GCA_004027875.1 Aplodontia rufa
TTTTTTTTTTTTTTTTTTTTTTTTTGGAGAGCTTTGATTGCTGCTTCAATTTTGCTATCCGTGATCGATTGGTTTAGATTTTCAATGTCCTCCTGTGTTAAAGAGGGGATGTCATATATGTCCAAGATCCTGTCCATATCCTCCAGGTTATCAAACTTGGCAGAGTATAAATTTTCAAAATAGGTTCCGATAATCTTCTGGATCTTGGATGAGTCTGTGGTGATATTCCCATTTTCATCTTAGATTTTGTTGATTTGCTTTCTTTCGTTCTTCCTTTTGGTGAGGTTGGCAAGGGGTCTGTTGATCTTGTTTATTTTTTCAAAGAACCAACTCTTAGTTTTGTTAATAGTTCGTATAGTTTTTTTGTTCTCAATTTCGTTGATTTCAGCTCTGATTTTGGTAATTTCCAGTCTTCTGTTAGTTTTGGGGTTGGATTGTTCCTCTTTTTGTAGTCACTCGAATTGAAGCATAAGGCTATTTATCTGGTCTCTTTCTACATTTTTGATGTACGCACTCAGTGCTATAAATTTACCTCTTAAGAATGCCTTCATACTGTCCCAGAGATTTCGGTACGTTCTTTCCTCATTCTCATTCAATTCTAAGAACTTCTTAATTTCTGCTCTCATTTCCTCTTTTACATCCTTCATTTAAGAGGGAATTATTCAATTTCCAAGTGTTTGAGTAGTTTCTGTTGTTTCTCTTGTTGATTGCTAAGATCATAGCATTATGATCTGACAGAATACATGGGATTATATCCACTTTTTTATATTTGTTAAGATTATCTCAGTGAACTAGGATGCAGTCTATTTTAGAGAAGGATCCATGAGCCTCTGAGAAGAAGGTAAATTCAGCTGTCTTAGGATGGAATATTCTGTAGATGTCTGTTAAGCAAGATTGATTAATAGAGTTGTTCAGATTGGCGATGTCTTTATTGATTTTTTGTTTTGATGATCTGTCTAGAGTTGAGAGTGGTGTGTTGAAGTCCCCCAGAATTACTGTGTTGAGATCAATGAGGGGATTAATGTCCTTAAGTATTTTTTCCATATATTTTGGGGGGTAGCAATTGGGGGCATAGATGTTAATTATCATTATATCTTCTTGATGGACTGTCCCTTTTAGTATGATAAAGTGACCCTTTTTGTCCTTTCTGACTAATTTTAGTTGGAAATTAATTTTGTCAGAAATTAGAATCGCCACACCAGCTTGCTTTTCTGGCACAGGCCTGGTGGACATTTTGCCATCGTTTCACTTTCAGCCTGTGTCTATTTTTGAGTGTCAAATGTGTCTCTTGCAGGCAACATATTGTTGGATTTTGTTTTTTGATCCAATTGGCCAGTCTGTGTCTTTTAATTGGGGCATTGAGTCCATTCATATTCAAAGTTAGAATAGATATGGGAGGCTGAGTCTCAGACTTTATAACAATTATAGAGTTTTGAGTCATCTTGGAAGTCAATTTGTGTATAATATGATTAGTGACTTGCCCTTGTTTAAGGATTTAGGGTATCCTTGGCATTTTCTTCTGAATGGAGAACATCCTTGAGAATTTTCTGTAGTGCAGGATTTGTGTTAATGTATTTTGCTAGCTTGAATTTATCGTTGAAGTATTTAATTTCCCCATCACATTTGAAGCTGAGTTTTGCAGGGTATATTATCTTTGGGTGGAAGGTGTTATTTTTCAACACTTGAAAGATATTGTTCCAAGCTCTTCTGGCCTTCATTGTTTGCTCTGAAAAATCCCTAGTGATCTGAATTGGTTTGCCTCTGAATGTGATTTGGGGCTTTTCTCTAGCTGCTTTTAGAATTCTCTCTTTCTCTGTTATTCATTTTGTATATGATATGTCTTGATGAGTTTCTCATTTGATTAGGCCTATTTGGTGTTCTATAAGCATCTTGGATGTGATATTTCGGATCAACTGTAAAATGAGGGAAGTTCTCGCTTATGATTTTGCTTAAAAGATTCTTGATGCCTCTTGTTTGCTGTTCAGAGTTTCCCTCCAGGCCAATGAGTCTCAGATTATTATGCCTCATCTCATCAAATATTACTTGGAAGTTCTGTTTATACAATATAAGCTGTTTATTTTGTTTAACTTCTTTGAATTCTACATTGTTTAGCCTATCCTCATTGTCTGGTACACTTCAAGAGCTGAAGTTCTATTTTCAGTAGAGTATACTCTGTTGTTGGTATCATCCAGTGAAGATTTGATTTGGTTAACCGTGTTTTTCAATCCTGATAGCTCTGCTATGTCTCTTTTCAGAATGTCTATTTCTTTGTATAGCTGTTCTTTCATCTCATGGAATTGCTCCCTTATTTCCCTGTAAAAGTTGTCTTCGTCTCTTGAAATTGTTTTCTCATCTCTTTCCTTATTTCATCTCTCAACTCTTTGATCGAATTACAAATCATAATGTTGATACAATATCTTTGGTTTTCATCTAAGGCCCCAGGTATGGGGTCCTTGGGTGGAGAGCTGTGGGGTTGAGGAAGAGAGTTATTTCCCCTTCTCTTCATTTTCAGAATCAGAGAGTGTGTCTTGTAGTTCAACCTTGTTACTCTTGCCGTAGTAATTGGAGCTTCTTATGGCTTTGCTTCGTTGTGATGAGGAGCTATTTGGTCAAGACAGAACTAAAGATGCCAGACTGGTCTGCGAGATCTTGAGAGGCTATAGGTGCAGATACTAGTCTGTTTCAACTAAAACAGATGTGCTGGTGACTAGCACCAATAGTAGCAGTTTTCTTTGAGAGAGCTCTCACAATATATTATGATAGCAAGCAAGTGATTGTTTTGAAGAGTATCTGTTTCTTCAGATAGCAGGATCATGGGAATCCATGTGCAGTCCTGCAGGGTGAGGTGATTCTCAGGAGCATCTCAGAGTCACTGCTGGGGGGGGGTGGTCGCCACCTTGAATCTCTGGCGCTATATTTACAGCACTGCGACTTCTCCACTGCAGGGAGTGCGAGTGCTATAATCCTCCCCCACACCACTCACCAGCCAGCCACGAGGCAGCGGCAGGTGAACAAAGATCACAGTAGCACTATATTTAAAGCACAGTCTGTGGGGCCGAGTTCGCTGGCTGCTTGACTCCTCCCCCACTTCCGGGTGGTGGCTGCTCGCCGCATCCCAGCCTGGATGGAAAAAAAAAAAAAAAAAAAAAAAAAAAAAACAAACTCGTTTCTCCCCAGTCTCTGCTCCTCAAATCCACTGAGCAAGTTAGGACTGGGGTTTCAAGGTGCTACTTCCCCAAACGCACCTCAAAAAACTGGAAATGAACTTGGGATTTTCCGTCCAGTGTCAGAGCTGCTGGGGGAGCCGTCCATCTTTAAGTCGCCATCTTGATTTGTCTGTAAATTTTTTTCCCATCATTTTCAAAGGTAGTTGGGGATGAGAGGAAACAGACGCCTGAATTTAGTCTATTAGCTTTCTCTACAAGTTTCAAGTTAAAATCTTGATCTGATTGGAGTTAGAATCTCCAAATATTTCAAATTTAGCAACTATGAAAAAATCTCAAAGATATCCAATTAAAATTAGCCTGGGTTTTAAAGAATACTACTATTTGGTATCACCTTTAAAAATAAGTCAGTTTCCTGATGTGGATGGCCAAAGACTCACTGGGATGTTTCACTAGATTAGGCACTATCTGGCATAAAAAGGTGTGGGAATGGTACTATGGGAGATAGAAGAAAGAAAAGGCAGTATTCTTTACTGCTGTAAAGAAGGATTGAAATGATTTTTTTCTTTCAAAATATTTTTTTCAAACCATTGGGACAGGTTGGCTAACACTCAAAATTTATATAAGGACATACTGATCAATCAAGGCCTTGAAAAATACCTGCTGAAATTATTTTTACTAACCAGGAATTTAAAACTGAAGATCAACTCTATAGCCACAAAGATTCTGTTTGTGCCAATTAATCTTTACTAAAGCCCTTTTAAATATTACCTGCTGAATATATAGGAGTAGGCAACAACTTCCTCAATAAGACTCCTAAAGTGAAAGAATTACAGTAAAAATTCAATGAGTGGGATGCCATTAAACTAAAAAGTTTCTGTACAGCCAAGAAAATAGTCAAAACAGTCAAGAGACAACCTACAGAATAGGAGAGAATCATGGCCTGTGATCTCTCTTACAGGGGACTAATATCCAAAATGTACAAAGAACTGAAAAAAACTTAATAACAAAAACACAAACAATCCAATCATAAATGGGCCAGAGAGCTAAACAGAAACATCTCAACAGAGGACATTGAGCAAGCCAATGAATACATGAGAAAGTGTTCTAAATCACTGGCAATTGGAGAAATGCAAATCAAAACTACATTAAGATTTTACCTCACACCAGTCAGACTGGCAAAGATGAAGAATACAAATAATAACAAATGCTGGAGAGGTTGTGGGGAGATAGGAGCATTAGCACATTGTTGGTGGAATTGCAGACTGGTTCAGCCACTCTGGAAAGTAATGTGGAGACTCCTCAAAAAATTAAGGGTTGGATCCACCATATGACCCAGCTATCCCTCTTCTGGGTATTTTCCCAAAGGAATTAGAATCAGCACATTACAGTGACACAGCAAAATTTATGCTCATAGCAGCTCAATTTACAATAATTAAATTATAGAACCAACCCAGATGCCCCTCATTGGATGACTGGATCCGAAAGCTCTGGTATACGTATACAATGGAGTTCTACTCAGCTATTAGAAACAATGATATTGCATCTATTGAAGATAAATGGATGGCAATGGAAGAAATCATGCCAAGCAAGTTAGCCAAACCCAGAGAGTCAAGGACTGAATGCTTTCCCTCATTTGTGGAGGCTGGACTTAAACCCAGGCTTGGGAGTAAGGTAGACAAATTCATGTATTAGATCCATAGAACAAAAATGCAAAATGTTAATATTTAAGAGATACAGTTGCAAGATGCTTCATAAGATATTTGAACAAGCTATGCTGCATACCTGAACAAAAAGGTAAATGTTTAATCCTATTGTCAAATATTTTGAAGAATAATAAGGGATGATAGAAAGGGAGAAGGGGAAATGTTGAAACTGAGATAAAGCAAGGTGCATTCCAAGCAGTTCTAAGTGTCAATGTACATACTATAGTCAAATACATAAAAAATGTCCTTCATAGGTATAACAATTATGTCATTGTAGTTGGGTTTTTAGGAACACTATAGGACCCAGAAGAAAGGCAAGGGATGGGGAGATGGGAGGAGGGAGGTAGAGGAGTGTGGGGGTGGGGATATTGAACAAATTGTATTGCTGATTTGTGTGCATCTAAGAATACATGACAACGAATCCCATCATTATGTAAAACTACAATGCACTAATAATAAATAAATAAATAAAACATTACTTGCTGAAATGCTACCCTGTGGAATTGTGGTTGAATAACCAATTCTTTTTAAGGAATAACAGAGAGGAAGGAGAGGAAGGAAAAGGGAGGAGGAATATAAAATAGTAACTTAAAATTTTGACTTCCTACACACAGCAACATCCATCCATCCAGTGAGGTTAACATCTTTTGTTTTTCTTAAATAGAGGAACTGTGAGTGAGAGAGAAAGAGATAATCAATTTTATTTAGTTTTTCATGTGGCCTCCATTGCTCTGACACTTCATTGTGTATGTGGTGCTGAGGTTCAAACCTGTATACTTGCGCATGCCCAACAAGCACCATAACTGCTCCAGCCTGAGATTAACATCTTGATATGCACTATAAAAGATACTTACTGTATTGCATTGCAAATGTCACTTTTTATATTTAAAAATTCCCTGACAATGAACATAATAAACACACTGCCTGAAATTGTTTAATGAATACTGAGTATTACCAATTAAATTTTCTATCACAAATCTGTTTATGTCAAGCTCATTTTCAAGGATTATTTTGAATATGGTTGTAATCTGAGTTCCACCATCAGTGTTGATCATTCCCTAACAGGGACAGGCACCAGCACCTTTGGAACTTGAGTTCTTCCTCTTCTCAACACTTTTTCATGATTTCAAAAATAACATATGGATCTGGAGCAGTGGCTTGGCGCTTGCCTGGCATGCATGAGTACGCGGATTCAAATTTCAGCATCACGTACACAACGAAGTGCCATAACAACAAAAGCCACACAAAAAACTAAAATTAAAAAATTGATTCTTTCTCTCTCTCTCACTGTACCTCTCTCTTTAAAAAATAATAAATAAATAAAAATAAAAGTAACACATGCTCAGAAGGGCCTGGTGACTCACACCTATAATCACAGCAACTTGGGAGGCTAAGGCAGAAGACACGTGAGTTCAAGGATAGCCTCAGCAATAAGCAAGGCTCCATGCAACTTGGCGAGACAGGGGTGTCTCAAAAATAAAATAATAGGCTGGAATGCTGGCTCAGCAGCTGGAACGCTTGCCTGGCATCATGCATGAAGATGCGGGTTCAAATCTCAGCACTATGTACACAACCAAGTGTTGGAGAAACAAAAGCCAAATGAAAAAATAAATAAAATTTATTCTCTAAGAAAAAAATAACACACACACACACACACACACACACACACACACGGAGCTGGGGATGTGGCTCAATGGTTAAGTACCCCTGGATTCAATCCCTGGTATCCAAAAAAAAAAAAGAAACACATGCTCAATATATATAACTTGTAGTGTAAGAAAAGAGGGGAAATGTTACCCTCTGGCTCTATCATCTACTATTAAAATTTTTGAGCATTTTTTTCTAGGACTATTTTATACAGAGCATTCAACCGACCATACTGTTTAGAGAGCTGGATGGAAAACTCCAAAGAAAGCAGAAGAAAGAGGGAAAAAAAGGATATTTAAAAAACCACAATGCCTAGATAAGACAATATTCCTTGTGGGGGGGGATGTCCATTTATTGAGCGCATATTCTACGTCAACCATCTTTTCAACTATCTAATTGTCTTAGAATCCCCTCAAAACAACTTTACATCTGTTTTCCACATTTTACAGGTAAGAAAACTGAGCCAGACAGAACTTTAAAAACGTGTCCAGGGTTACACTATTGGTGTGAAATTAGGAAAAAAAAACTCCAGATTCTAGGTGATTATCATCTAACTTTACTATAGCTACAGAAGAAGTTGGGGAGGGGGGAACCTGTAATTACACAAGGCTTAGGGGCCCAGATAGTTTTAGAGGAAATTTCTTGTAAGCCTAAAAGATAATCTTATGGGAAACAGAGAATAGCTACCCAAATCATTTTATGAAGTCAGTGATAGTGCCAGGCACAGTGGTGCATACCTATAAACCCAGCTACTCAGGAAGATCAAAAGTTCAAGGACCACTTTCAAATTTAGTGAGACCTGGTGTCAAAACAAAAAAGGTATTGGGGTTATAGCTTGGTAGTACAGCACCCCTGGGTTCAAACTATAGTACCTTAAATAAAGTGGCACTGAAATACCTGAGAAATGATTACAGTCTCATTTATGAATATAGAAATTTCATAAAATACCAACACCTGAATTTTATCTCTCAGTAAGAATAATCCTGACGGGTGTGTTGGCACATACCTGCAACCCTAGTGACTCAGGAGGCTGAGGCAGGGAGGATCATGAATTTGAGGCCAGCCTCAGAAACCTGGCAGAATTTATCTCAAAAGAAAAATAAAAAAGATTGGTGATGTTGCTCAGGGTCCCCAATTTCAATCTCCAGTATTATTGTAATAATCATCCTCATATCATCCACTATAGTTTAATATGTTTCGTTCCAGGAATGAAGTATGAGCTTACTACTAAGAATCCTACAGCTGGGCAAGGTGGCACACACCTGTAATCCCAGTGACTTTGGAGGCTGAGGCAGGAGGATTATAAGTTTAAGGCCAGTCTTGGCAACTTAGCCAGATGCTATGCTACACAAAAAAGAATTGGTAAGGTGGCTTCGGGGTAGAGCATTCACTTAGCATGTATGAGGCTAGAGAGAGAGAATGAGCAAGAGCGTGTAAGCATGAGAGACAGGGGGAGCAAGAAGGAGGGATACAATCTCATGAATAGGCCCAGTGAAAAAAATCCACCTGAGGGACGCAAGGAAAAAAAAGAGGCATTAGATAAAATTCGGTATTCCTTCCTGATAAAAATTCTTCTGAGGGGTGGAGTGGTGGCTCAGTGGTTGTGGTGCTTGCCTGGCATGCACCGGTCCTGGAGTTCAAACCCCAGCACCACATGCCCAGCTAGGTGTCAGAGAAACAAAGGACAGATGAATAAATAAGTGGGGTTGATTATCTCTCTCTCCTCACTCTAACAAAAAAATTTTTTTTTTCTGAGTTAAACACTAGCAGCCATACTTTGTGGCCATACTTCGTGGAGAGAGCTGTTGTTCAAAGAAATTTCCTTTACTTTTTCTAAGCCACATTAAAATTAACACTCCTGTAGGTATGCTGCATTGTGAGTCAGTAAGGTAAGTTAACAATGAACTATGGTCTGCTTACTCCTGTTAATTCTTTTTTAATGCAAGGGCAAACGTGTATTTGAATTGAATAAAATCCTAAATTTTCCTGTATACTTTAGATCATCTTCCTATATACTTTAGATCATCTCTAGATTACTTATAATACCTAACACAATATAAATGCCATGCAAATAGTTGTTATGCTGTGTTATTTGGTTAATAATGACAAGAAAAAAAGCCTATACTTGTTCAGCATAGAAGTAATTTTTTTTTCCAAATATTTTTGACCTGCTTTTAGTTGAATCCAGGTATGTGGAACCCACAGTTGTGGAGGGATAACTGTATTTGTAACAAGTGCTTTACTAAGTTGTTTATGAGGCTGAGGCAGGAGGATTGCAAGTTTGAGACCAACGTCAGCAACTTATCCAGGCCCTAAGCAACTTAGCGAGATCCTGTCTCAAAACAAAAAATAAAAAGGGCTGGGGACATGACTCAGCAGTAAAGTGCTCTGAATTAAATTCCCAGGACCCCCCACAAAAAAATTACAGTAACACTAGGCAAGAAGTGGGCAAAAATATCCCTAGATTTTGTACGGGGAGGTAAGACAGACAGACAGGTAGCTAGCTGAGAAAGAAGCGAAGCAGAAGTCAGTGGCACAGTGCAAATCACTGTTATGTCTGGGGTTAGAGGTGGATTGATGGTGGCAGAAGATACTAGAGAACATTAATTTAAGACAAGCCCCATATTTAGTAATTATCTATGTGGTCAAAGAAGGGACAACCTTCTTCAGTTATTTCCATGCCCAACAGGATATGGATTAGGATGCATGTCCCATTACTGTAATTCATAGAGAATGGAGGGAGGGAGGGGGAGAGATGAGACAGAGAGATATGGGGGGAGGTGCCTTCTCTTTAAAGGATTTACTGAGTATAGTCTTGCTTGGTTCACTGGGAATGATCTAGTATCACAGAGACTGGGCAGCAGGCCCAGGCTCAAATAAATCTCCTGTCTTTTAACATTTTTTGTTACAAAAAGCCAATCATATATTTGAAATTCAAATATTAAACATGTGCATCTAAATTCAAACTAGTGTCTGGAAGAAAAGTTGTATCATCTCATTATCCTTTAAGGCATGTAGGTTTCAACTAACATAGAGGACAGTTCATTGGCCAAACAGGTATGAAAAAGGAGCCACAGAAAGTAGGCTTTTCCTGGGGACCTCATCCAATACAATATCCTTCAGTACATTTGTGTACTTCTTCCAATTTTACAACGTGATACGATTTTAACAGGTTGCTTTCATTTTTACCAAGATGTTTCACTGCAAGGTTTTATTTTAAAGTCAAGTAAATGTAATGAAACTGAAAATTCACAGAAGGAATCCTTAAAAAAAATTGAAATCATTCATTTCTCATGGTGAGGAAATAAGGGCTCAGAAACAGTCACAAGAAGTTCCACAGAGTTGTGGAGCTGAAAGTGGAACTGACCCAGGATGAAAGAGATTTAAGGGTCAAACTGAACATATTTGTTTTACTAGTGTAACTGGTACCCCTGCATAGAGAATCGAGTTTAAGTAACTGAGCTTGAATTTAAATTCCTGCAGGACTGGCCACAACATAGCCTAATAGTTTCATGTTCTGTCAAGTGTTCAAACACATGGTCTTAGTTGTACAGTGACAGGTGCTATATGAAGATATAGACTTGTTTCAGTAAACTCTTCCACAACAAAATATCCAGTTGCCAGATAATTAGTTGCAACTTATAAACTACCTTTTCTTTTTTACCTTTCTGGGTAATTGCTGCTGTCATGAATCAGTAGTGGCCTACTAACTAATCCCAAATTAGTGAGCCTTAACAAAAGGTTTGAAAGGAAAAAAATAGAAGATTAAAGCTCTTACATGCTATTTTATAAGATTTCAACTTGAGAAATTGCAAGCAGGAACAGATGAAGTCTTTATTCATTAAATTCCAGTAGAATAAATTCTTACACCTATAGTTTCCACTCTCATAAACCCAAGAAACATTTTGAATTGCTAGTTACATTTCATATGACAGGATGCAACTGCAATGAACAGAGCATGGGAACACGTATAAGAAAGCAGAATACAGATTTAAATATCTAAGTGACTACAAAGTTCCTTATGTGGATATTGCCTGTATTTTTATGTAGGCTCAACCTATCATAATAAAAAGTGAAGGTAGTTTGACATACCTTGCTTAAAATTCTTCAGATTGTACTGTAAGTTAAAGTCTCAGTTCCTTAATACTATTTTCCATATGATCTGACTGCTCCTTTCCCTTTTCACTCCTTACCCCTTAAACCTGACATACTTTGATCCTGGTGCATTTTGAATTTCTACTATTAAAATATTTGTGGATGATTTGGTTATATTTGTGTTAAATGACAATAAGCAAAGTAGATTTGTGGTGGTTGAACAACGGTACCAAGGACGGTTAACAGATCCTGCATGGATTGGCAGGCATGATGTGAATGAAGAAATAGAAGGTATACTTGAAATGAATTGAGGATTACAATATTTTTGAAACTCTATGTTCAGATCTATGTATCATTTTTAAGTAGAAATAATAAACTGGATTTACAGTATGAAGAATAGATTAAGGAATGGGAAAAGAAAATTTTGGGTATCAAGTTTACTTGACTATTATGCTATTCTACGTAAATCTTGGAATTTTATTTTTAACACTTATACTGAGGTATAATTTGTAAGAAACTGCACATATTTAAGTTTGTACCATTGTAATTCATTCCTTTCCTCTTGGCTTCTCCTCCTCCTCATACATTGATCTGCTTTTTGTAATTACTGTCAGAATTTTCTAGAGTTATATAAAAATGAAAGTATGCAATATGCACTTCTTTTACAATGATTTCTTTAAACAATTTTTGTTTTCTCTCTTTTTTTCTTTTGTGGTATTCAGGCTGAACCCAGTGACGCTCAACCACTGAGCTACATACCCTTCTCTCTTTATATTTTAAGTTTTGAGATAGGGTCTTGGGTGGCTTGAGATAGGAGCGGTGGCTCAGCGGTTACGGTGCTTGTCTAGCCTGCAAGACACAAATTTGAAACCCAGCACCACATACACAACCAAGTGTTGGAGCAATGAAAGCCAGATGAAAAATGGAATAAAAAATTGATTCTCTCTTTCTCTCACTGTCCCTTGCTCTCTTTTAAAAAGAGAGAGAGAGAGAGACACACACACACACACAGATAGGGTCTTGCTAAGTTGCCAAGGCTGGCCTTGAATTTGCAATCCTCCTGGCTTCAGTCTCTCAAATAGCTGGGATTACAGGCATAGGCCACTGTGTCTGGCAAATTAATTTTTTTTTTTTTAAAGAAAGAGGGGACGGTGAGAAAGAGAGAAGTAAATTTTTATTTAGTTTTTCATGTGACTTTCATTCCTCGGACAATTTGTTCTGAACGTGGTGCTGGGGCTTGAACTTGTATACTCGTGCATGCCAGGCAAGCACCATAACCACCGAGCCACTTCTCCACCCCTAACTTTTAAACTAATACACAAAAACTGTACATATTAATGTGGCAACAAGCACTGTTTCATCAGGCTTCTTTCACTCAGCATAATTTTAAGAATCATCCATTTTGCTTGTAGTAATAATTCATTTCCTTTTACTACTGAGCAGTATTCCACGGTATGGCTATCCTGTAATTTGTTATCCATTCACCTGTCAATGGACATTTAGTTGTTTACAGTTTTCAATACCTATTGACAAAGAGGCAAATGGCACTTAAATAAAGAAAGGATAATCTTTTGAACAGTGATGAACGGTGATGCTGGAATAATCAGATGTCCATCCATGTGAAAAAATGAACTTATTATATCTGTATCTTAACAGTATATAAAAAAGTAACTGAAAATGCACTATTCTAAATGTAAAACTGCCAGGCATGGTGGTGCATACCTGTAATCCCAGTAATTCAGGAGGCTGAGGCAGGATGATTCAAGTTCAAGGCCAGCCTCAGCAACTCAGCAAGACCCTGTCTCTAAATAAAATAATAAAAAAGGATTGGGGATGCAGCTCAGTGGTAGAGACACCTGGGTTCAATTCCCAGTGCAACATTAAAAAAAAGTAAAACCTAGAACCACAGAACTGCTAGATGAAAGCACAGGATTAGGTACGAGACTTTCAGTTAAACACTGATTTCTTAGATTCAACACCAAAGGTAAAATCTATAAAACAGCAAATGGAGAAAACAAATTTCAACAAAAACTAAAAACTTCTGGGCTGGAGTGGTGGCTCAGCAGTTACAGCGCTTACCTGGCACGCGTGAGGACATGGGTTCAGACTCCAGCACCACATACACAACTAAGTGTTGGAAAAACAAAGGCCAGATGAAAAAATAATAAAATTAATTCTTTAAAACTTCTGCAGGGTGTGGGGGTGCAAGCCTGTAATCCCAGCGGCTTGGGAGGTTGAGACAGCAGGATTGCAAATTCAAAGCCAATTTCAGCAATTTAGCAAGGAGCCCCTGAGCAATTTAGTGTGACTCAGTCTCAAAATACAAAATAAAAAGTAGCTGAGTAGCTACTCTGGGTTCAATTCCTGGTACAAAGGGGGGAAAAAAAGGAAAGAAAGAAAAAAAAAAGAAATTAAAACTTCTGTTCTTGAAAATACAGTTTAAGAAAATGAAAGGATAAGCCTCAGACTGGGAGATAATTTTTAGAATTTAAAGCTAGAACTTCTGTGGAAAAGACAAAAATAGGCATATTTTGGCTCACTAGCAGGATCTTTCCTATTACTTATTACTGTAAAAAAATGGAATCAGCTGTAAGCTCCCAGCAGAGAAACAAAGGGGGTTGGAGACTGAGCTGATTTGATTAAATTCCTTCTTATTCTGTATACATATTTTAGTTATTTCTAAGATGAACTTTTTTTTAAAGATACAGGGAGTGAAAAAGAGAATCAATTTTATTTATTTTTCCATCTGGCCTTTGTTTCTCCAACACTTAGTTGTGTATGTGGTGTTGGGGTTTGAACCTGGGTCCCTGTGCATGCCAAGCAAGAGCTTGAACCACTGAGCCAATGCGCCAGCCCCTAAGATAACCATTTTAATGAGTGTTTGACATAGTATTATTCAGTGGCAAAAATAATCAATTATGTTCTTGATCCATTCAACTCAATCACAATATCTGTAATTAAAAAATTTTGCCTGTATTGGGCAGGAGAGGGGGAGGGATAAAGGTGGGTAAGTGGAGGAGGGGGCTCTTGGGGGTAAATCTAATTTTCAGAATTTATATATATATTATATTATTTTGTTAGAAGCTTGTTTGATTGTTCAACATACAAATTTCTTAATAAAAATTTAAGGTATTTAATGAATAATTAATAATAAAAAAGCATATTTTCATACTTTAAAAAAAAATTTTGCCTGTGGCACACACCTGTAAGATCAAGGGGTCAGGATGCTGAGGTAGGAGTACTGCAAGTTCAAAGCCAGCCTCAGCAACTTAGCAGGACCCTGTCTCAAAACAAAAAATAAAATGGCTTGGGATGTGGCTCAGCACCCACAGTTCGATCTCTGAGCACTACCTCCAAACACACACACAACACACAAATAAATAATTAATTTAAAAAATTTGTGCAGCATTCCTGGTCTTCTGTTTTCTAGGTCTGAGTGGTTCTTTGGTAGGTTCATGGCATTCTAGTCATAAATTCTATCAGTGCTTCTTACCATATTAATTATTGCAGCTTTTCTACAACAGAGAGCTTTTTCAGTTCTGAAATCCCAGCATCTGCACTTATCTGCAAATAACTAGTACATACACACACATTTGAAAAATAAAACTAGAAAATGACTTTAGAGAACATTTCATCATTATCGGTAGCCAGCAAAGTTGATGAATCAGACTATTCCCACCTCTGACAAGGCTATGTTGTATTACCTGAAATTACAATGTAATGTATTAAGGACAAATTAAACACTGGACCTAGAAGCTAAATTAGCTTTTGAAATTACTGTTCAAATAATCCCCCCTGCAAAAATAAAAACAAAAACAAACAAAAAGAAAAAACCCAAAAAATAAAACAGCAAAAAAAAAACCTTGCCAAAATAAAATGAAATTGTTAAAGATAATTCTGGTGAGTTGAGGTAATATTTCATGCAATTTTTATAATAAATCAATACAATCATATCAATTTTACATAAGGTTTGACTGCAATGAAATTTAATCTTCTAATTAGACATTTACTAAAATCACTGCATGGCAAGTGGCAAATTTCTGTAAAACTTTTCTTGTTTCTTATATAATGAACCTTAGAGTTGCTATAGTCTTGTGTTAGTATTATGTCCATCAAAACAGGTTTATATAACATGGTTACAGTGACTGCACTGTTTTTGTAAATTAACCGAGAGTATGAATATCCCATTCTTGAGAATCCGATAAAAATCAGTGGACCCTAACACAGAAGCCCTACTATATTCCTATTTAAAAACTAACATAAACGTTAAAAAAAATCTTAAACCCAAGTGCTTCTGCTGAACTTGCATGTGAATTATTAGTAAGAAATGATATTTAGAAGGACAAAACGGCTATCATTAATCATGGTTGTGCATAGAGAATTAATAATAGATATTTATTTTAACATTGTTTATAAACATAAAAAGGTTAAGTTATGGATAGCCAAAGGAATTATATACAATAGTCACTTAAAAATGACACTGAGTACTGAATGCCACTGAAAATGTTTAGGAAAATGCCAATGCTGCTTACAAATAATATTTATGTATAAACAATTTTTTAACATATATGAATTAGTACAAATAGGAATTCCGCCTCCCACCAGATTGAACCCAAAAGTGCTTATTAACCACTGAGCCACATCCCCAGTCCATTTGTAAATTTTGAGATAGGGTCTTGCTAAGTTGATGAGAGGCTGGCTTTGAACTTGGGATCCTCAAGCCTCAGCCTCTCAATTTGTTGGGATTACAGGCATGTGCCATCACATACAGCAGGAAAAAAATTTGATAGCAAAACAGAATTTCAGTAAGAGTAAACTGACCAGGGAAATACACAAAATGCTTAATTTCCAGGACTTTTTACTGATTTATATTCCAGTTTTCTACTATCAACGATACTTTTGCAATCAGAAAACAAAAACATAAAAAGAAAATATATTTAAAATGGCGTGTGTGGTTATAATAAAACCACAAAAACTGTCACAAATAGCTATTCTGGGTAATTATAGAAACAACTGGTCACACCGTATCCTGGGAAGTACACAAAGTAATACAGAATTTTATAGACATTCAAGTGGGTCAGTATGGGAGTCAGCCCCCTCCCCCATAAGGATTTTAACAATCCCTACATCTTGGTGCTAACATCCATATATATTCTCCTCCTATGTTGTACCAGGGCTGGTCTACATGATCAAAACAATACAGCAGAAGTGAATGCTTATCATTTTCAGAATTAGGTTCTAAAAGAAAGTGACTTCTGTCCTGGTGTTCTTTCTTATTAATTTACTTAGGGGAAGCTATGTTTTGAATAGTTCGAAGTTCTTATTTCCTATCTGGTTTGATTAAAACCAGAACAGTTATTTGAATACCTTTTTCAAGATGTTGTTCCCTAGATATGTCTTCCACTTCTTTCATCCTATCTTGTTTTTTGTTTCTGTGGTACTGGAGACTGAATCTGGGGTGTGGTGTATGCAAGGCAAGCATCCTACCACTGAAATTTATTCCTAGCCCCTCCTATCTTCTTTAGATCTGTAAATTCAGGGTCAGCAAACACTTCCTACTAACTTATCTTCAGTTTCTTTGTAATACCTATTCAACTTTGCAGCTGTAGTTCAAAAGCAGCCACAGATAATACCTAAAAGGAATGTGATTGTGTTCCCCTCAAAAAACTTTACTTTAAAAACAGGCAGTAGGCTGCATTTGGCTCCAGACCCCTTCTACAAATGAAACTAACAAAGATCCTAGTAATCCCAAAGCTGCTTCTCTTCATGCAGTAGATCCCATTCCCTCTACCCAACTCAAGAGACATTCTCCAGAAATTGTCCCCCTTTTCATACTTCAACTTATCCCTCTCTATGGGGTCCAAACATGTTTTTTTCCTTTCAAAAACAAACACAGACAGAAAAGCTATCTACTTTCATTCAGACTCCAACTTTGCTCCTCTCATCCTCCCCTAAGCCTATTCTTACACACCCTTTAGGTCACCGATGATCTCCACACTCCTAAATTCAATGGCCAATTTTCAATCTTCATTATATTTCACTTAAGGTAGCAGTAGCTCCAGATAATCATTCCTTCTTTCTTTGAACATTTTCTTTGCTTGATTTCCAGGATATCATAATTACCTGGTTTTTCACAAATCTATGGCTATTCCTTTTTTATTCACCTCACTCCAAATATCTGTGGAACCAGTGGATTAGCTTGGACCTTTCTTTTTTTCTACCTACGTTTATTCCCTTTATGATCTTACTCAGTTCTTAAGCTGTTTGTGCTGTTATAACAAAATATCTGAGACTGGGTAATTATTAAAAAATAAAAAATATATTTCTTACAGTCCTAGAGGGAAAGTCCAAGATCAATATGCCACTGATGTCTAATGAGGGCTACTCACTGCTTCAAGATGGTACTTGGTAGCAGCACACTGTGGTTCACACCTTCAATCCCAGGTACTCAGGAAGCTGAGGTAGGAGGATCACAAGCTCAAGGCTAGTCTAGGCAAATGAGTGAGACCCTGTGTCAAAAAATTAAAAAAAAAAAAAAAAAAAAGGGAGGGGTTGTACTGGGGATGTAATTCAGTGGTAGAACACCCTTGGGTTCAATTCCCAGTACCCCCCCCCCCACACACACAAAGGCATACCGACACCTTGTTATTGCATCATTTGGTGGAGACAAACACTGTGTCCTTGCAAGGCAGAAGAGAAAAAGGGGATCTACCTAGTTTCCTCCAGTCCTTACTACTGTTGCATTAGGGATTAGGTTCTCATATGAATTATGGAGGTGACACTCAAATCACAGCACTTAGTATACCAACTACACCATGAGGATTAAAATTTATACCTTCAGATTCTACCCCTCCCCTAAATGCTACATTCATATTCAACTATTTACTTAACACTTAAAACTAGCTAACTTAATTGTCCAAACTCCAACTCTTGATTTCACCTGCTCCAATCTGCCTTTCTTTCATCTTTCCCTTCATCAGTAAATGGCAACCCCACTCTTCAAGTAACTTAGGTCAAAACCCTTATAGTCATCCCTACCTCCTCTTTCACAGTCCATATCATTTCTGCTGCCAAATTTGACAGCTTTCCTTTTTATGCCTTACAATGGTCTATAAGGTCTTAAATTCTTTTGTCATCCCTTCTACTGAGAGATAAATATGTGGCTCTTTCCCTCATGTCCCTTAGGACATCCCTGTGTAGAACATAAGATCCAGGTTGGGCACAGTGGTTTACACCTGTAATCCCAGCTACTAGGAAACTGAGGCAATAGGACTCCAAGTTCAAAGCCAGCCTCAGCAACTAAGTGAGGCCCTAAGCAATTCAGCATGACCCTGTCTCAAAATAAAAAGTAAAAAAGCAGGAATGTGGCTTAGTGAGTGGTTAAATCCCCCTGGGTTCAATCTCTGGTACAAACAAAACAAAAAAACATAAGTTCCACATGGGCAAGAATTTTGTCCAGTTTGTTTGCTATTCTATCTTTATAACCTTGGATAGTTTCTGACACATAGGAAGTCCTTAAGAAATATTTGGTGAAAGAGTAAGTTAATTGTGCAAACAGACAAAAAATATTTTCTAAGTTGATGGAAAATTTATTAGCAAAACAGATTTTATATATTAACTCATTTCTCATTTTCACAGAGTTTGTAAACATAATCAAAGCCTCTGACTGTACACTGTAACAAAAAGAGGGCTAAAATGTGAGGGAATAGGCCTACGTTCTACTGCTTACTTGCTTCTAAAAATATTGGGTTTTTGCTACTTACAAACCTCTAAAACCATGGTCTTCAAACCCATAAAATGAGGACCAAACACAGTCCCTGGCCCTTTGAAAATCTACAAAACTCCAAAATTTTGCATATGACTTTAGAGGCTTATGCCATGAGAGCATCCACAAAGGTATATTTTTAAGTCTGACTTCTGGAGAAAATATTATGCTATGTAGTAGTGTCACACAATCAACAATAAACACCTATTAAAGGGCTTAAAAGGTCTGAGGCTTTATGTTAGATACTTGAAAGCATCTCTCAGTGTTTAACGATAACAATAAAAAGTAGGTAAGAATTTTCAGTCTTTATTTTTGTAACCGGACCATGTAAATGAGCCCCTTCCCTACAAAGTTATATAACATTGCCTTAGTCCATTTGGGCTGCTAGAATAAAATACCATAGCCTGGGTGGCTTATAAATAACAAAATTTTCTCATAGTTCTGGAGGCTAGCAAATCCATTATCAAAGATGTCTGTCTTCTCACTGAGGATGACTGTCTTCTTACTGTAGCCAGGGATCCCTCCGGGTCCTTCCTCTTCAACAAAGAACCAATCCATGAGGGCAGAGTTATCATGATCTTAATTACCTCCCAAAGGCCCTACCTTCTAATAAATACTGTCACTTTAGAAGTCAGAATTTCAACATATGGATTTTTGGGAACACAAACATTCAGTAGTCCACTGCAAACATATCCAAAGCCACACAACTAGTAAATATCAGCTGGAATTCATACAGAGTTATGGAAATCCAAGCCTACATTATTTCCAATACACTACAATACCTCAGCTTTTATTTACAGGACGCAGAATACACTGGAATAGCCACAGATACCTAAGGAACCCTTTAATCAGATCCAATCAACAGACTTTTGCTTTTTTATTCATAGAAATCGTATTTATAGCTGAATCATTACAAAGGATAGCCTCAGAATTCAGAGTAAACTCCATAAGAGCAGAAGCTATATAGATTTTCTATTACAAAGAATCTGCTCATAAGTAAATAGGAGTATTCTTATACACATGAAAGAAAGAAAGCTAAAATTTGTGAATGAATGCTGTGGTATTTTAATATTTTACAGTATTTATGAAAATGACATATAAGGCAGGCATCAGACAGATAAAAAGACACAAGACTGCATCTTGCCCCCATGTTCAATATTTACCGTCAACAGAGTAGGGAGGGAATAGAGTCCAACTGTTTCCAATTGCTACTGCTCATATCTACTTGGATATTCATAGATGAATCCAACTCAAAATGATTAAAACCACCTGTTCTTTTCCCTATACTCTCCATCTCTGTGGGTGGCATCACCATTCACTCAGGCTCAAGTACCTACACAGGAAACTTCACTTACTCTTGATAGCTCCTCCCTAACTCTTCATGTGCAACTAACCTCAAATCCTATATACTCCACTCCTTACTATTTCCAACTGCCATTCTTAATCCCCCTGACTCAATTTAGGGCACCAACGTATCAGCCTGGGTCATTCTAAGAATCATGTTATCCCAAGAAAAACTGCTTCCAGGATGTTTCATTGGTGTGACTGTTAGCAGGAAACCTCAGTTCCTTAACATCTGGGCCTCTCCACTGGGCTCTCCATAATGTCTTCATTATGTAACAGTGGGCTTCCTCCAGACTGAGTGATCCAATACAGTAAGGCAGAAGCTGCAATATCTCTTATGATCTAGTCTTGAAAGTTACACATTTACCCAATATCTACAGTCAGTGGCATTCATTGCAAAAGGAGGGTGTGAAAATCAGGAGACACTACCACAAAGAAAATTGCATAGAAAATTATGAAACTGCTAAGAAAATTTAAAGACCTAAATAATGTTTTAGGTCATGTTTATAGATTAGAATATTCATTACTATAAAAATATCAATACTTCCCAAGTTTATATGCAGATCCAACACAATACCAATAAAAACTCTAGCAGGGAGTTGGTGGAAATTGCTAAGCTGATTTTAAAATTTGGTAATGCTAAACAAAATCTTGAAGAATAGCATCAAAGTATGCAAGGGTTGACAAACTAAGACACCTGTTTTGTGTATGTGGTGCTAGGGTTCAAAGCCTTTTCCTTGCACATTCCAGGCAAGCACTGGAACTGCTGAGCCAATGCTCCAGCCCAAGACATCTTTTTTTTGGTAAATAGTTTTATTGAGACATAGTTGTCCTCATTTGCATACATATTTTCTAAAACTACTGCCTAGTACCACAGCAGAAATGAGTAGTTGTAACAAAGATCAAAAGACCTGCAAAGGAGCTGGAGCTGTGGCTCAGTGGGCACTTGCCCAGCATGTGTAAGTACACGGGTTCAAACCCCAGCACCCACATACACAACTAAGTGTTGGAGCAACGAGGGCCATGTGAAAAAACTCAATAAAAATTGATTCTCTCTCTCGCTCTCTCTCACTGTCCTCTCTTAAAAAAGAAAAAAAAAAAACCCTGCAAAGCTTACTATTTTCTATTTGGGGACTGAGGAAATAGCTCAGTGGTAAAGTGCTTGCCTAGCATGCTTGAGGCCTTTAGTTCAATCACCAGCTCCACTTAAAAAAAAAAAAAATACTAATTTGTCTTTTAAGAAAATGTCTGCAGACCCCTGCTTTATTGACTATCAAGACTTAAAACTATGGAAATTAAGACAGTATGGTGTAAGTACATGGATAGACCAGGAGTTGAAAGGCTTTTTTTTTTTTTGCTATAAATGTATAGGTGTAAAATATCCTTTTAAAAAATAACCTTACTTGAACACCAAATTGAAAATTGACTTCTAAGTTGTTTAAATCTTCCAGCCTCACTGGATTTTCAACATTTATTAAAAATACAAAACAAAAACATATTTTGATGCGTTTCAAAGAACTGAATGACCCCAAGGAAAATGAAAATTAGCAAACAAATTTCATTAAAACTCTGTTCTTGCCAGTTTGATGAAACTGAAAACTGAGGATTATTAGTATTAAGGAAATTCTATTTACAAAATAATTCTCCCATTCTGATCTATATATATTTTATGTGCATACATTCACCTATGACAACCAGCAAAACAAATATAAAACCCAACTGAACCTAAACCATGCCTTATAATTACTATATCACAAAGTGTAACTCTCCATTAAAATGAAGAGCCCATGTAAGCAGGGATTTCACGTATTTTATGCTCTACTGTATTTCCTACACATGAAAGAAGACCTAGATAAGTATTTGGTATATGAATGAACAAAGAGTTCCAAAAGTTGTGATAAAAAGTACATTGCACTTTTACCCAGGCACAGGGGCACACGCCTGTAATCTTAATAGCTCAGGAGGCTAAGGCAGGAAGATCAGAAGTTCAAAGTCAGCTTCAACAACTCAGGCGAGATCCTGTCTCAAAATAAAAATAAAAAGATCTGGGGATATGGCCT